>JACXGJ010005431.1:11801-39299 GCA_016801105.1 Esox niger
GGTTTGTTTTTTATCCCCCCCCCCAACACAGCCTTAACCACATCCGAACTGATAAAAACTTTGAGCGTTGGTGAGCATAATTGCTAGCTGCGGCTCATCTCGCACCCTGACGCACATCGCCAATATTAACCTGAACCCACCATAGAGGAACAGTGAGAGAGTCCTATTACTCACATCCTCTGCTGTAGACTTAACCGTTAACTCATTCATAGAGTACACTTACGCCTACTTTGTAACCTCAAGACGTCAATATGAACTGCACTGTATGTATCCTAACCTCTACGTCAATAGAGATCTGAAATCCATCACAACCGACCACACCAGACACCGATCACAGGCGTTTTGAAGATTAAATAACATTTGCTAAGAGTTTGAGTTGGACAATTAATGGTGAAAACGTTCAAACTAGAAGTAGTTTAAAGGTTCATAAAAAAATGAAAACAAATCTGTTGAGTATATTCATGTTATGCTATTAATTGCTTTAGTTCATGCAATAACGATAAATCAAACACTAAAGTACATTGTTTGGCCGTGAATTGAAGTAACTGGGCGTGGTTTAAAATGTCTTTATTATAGATTAATTTAACCAAGTAGCTACCTACCTATACTTCTCTCCATGGCATGCTAAATTAATTGAAAACAAATGACTGAGAAGCCCCGGAGGTGATGACCCTTTGGCAGCATTGCTCAGGGGCGTGGGGCATCGCCAGCAGGGGTTTTCTCATCTCATCATGCTGTAACGAGTCACTCAGGTGACATGCGCAGCCCTAACGGTGACTTCGGATCGTCAGGCGACTGTGCCCTGACACCTGTCGATCCACGCTGCTTCCTGATTGGACGAGCCGTGTGGGGGGAGGGCTCGGTGCAGATGTCTGTGGTGAATGCTTGCTGCCCCCTACAATTTCTACATCTAATAAAAGTTGTTGCCATGAGACGAAGTTGATGGTAATGACAAACACCGCCTTGTTTTGGTGGTCTACTACGATGCAGTCTATCTTGATCTGAGCACAATGTTAGATGTTGAGAGAATCTGAAAGGAAATCCGGTTGACAGTCTCTCGTTTCTCTACTCACAGGGAAAGGTTCACCTAGAGATGCGCCTGAATGAACTGATCACAGAGAATGGTTCTGTGTGCCAGCGGCTACTGGTCTGGTGAGTATCTGGGCCAACTTAGTGTCTCTGGGTTCCCTCAGGGTTAATGTTGTGATGGACAGTGGCTTCACCTGATCACAGATCTGTTTGTCAGGTCACCTGCTACTTCAAATGCTGGAGAACTATTTGTTTAATGAAAAGGCTCACAGTGAAATACGTATGTAGTTGGAGGAATTCCGGTTCTGTCTTCTACGGTTATTACACTGCACAGTGTGCTACCGAGTTAGGATCTTCATATCAACGGGGCCAGATTGTGCAATTTCATTCAGATCTGTCATCACATTCTGCCATTGGCTTTTGCAAGGCTGTGTCAGCCAATGTTCAACAGTGCAGTAAAAAAACATGAATTAAATACAATTCTGACACACGACAAATGAGACATTGTTGCTTCCAGAAGGCTAGCATAGTGAGGTCAGTGCTAGGGCTACGCACTCCCCATTACATTATTGGGGAAGTCTATTGTGCTTGTGCCGTAAATCCACCCATCTCCCCTCTATCACCTGCCCCTGCTAGATGGCTGGAATGGCTGGGACAGGCTTTCTGTTTGCCATCTCACTGTTCATTAATTGGAATCAAGCAAGCAAGTTTATTTATACAGCACAGTTCATACGTAGAAGCAATGCAATGTGCGTTGCCAATTACAATATAGGAATAAAATCTAATAAAAACGTCAAGTAGGCATTACAGTGGTCGACCATACTGGAGAAAAAAGCATGGATGAGCTTCTCATGGTCGTTTTGGGACACCAAGCCCTTGATTCTGGCTGTTTTTTTAGATGATAGAATTCTGTTTTGGTTGCCACTTTGAAAAAACAATGATTCTTTTTGTCCTTATAGTTTTGTTATAATAACCAATGGTGTAGTAGATTTCCCTTTTTAGATTTTTATTGGAAATAAGAATCCTATTTGATGTTTATAGAAAGTCGAATATAACTGGGCCGAGCAATTCTATGTAAAACTATTTGATCAAATGTTTTAATTGCAGTTCCCTTATCAGCTGATCAGAACCTGACCACCTAGCTGTGTGCTTCCTTTGCTTTCTAATCAATAAAATGTGCACTTCATCTGGACCAAATGACCCTGTGTTTGTTTGAGACACCTGCAAGCAGTGCAAAATAAAGTATCAACAATCCTTTCTCTAATGTGAATATGGTCTTGGTAGAGGATATCGGTTTTGCAGCATTGCAATATGTCTGTCAAGCCACCTAACCGGCACAGAGTTTGTGCAGAAACAGGAAGAGCACAAACCACAGCACTGTAACCCCGGGGGACTTTTTAAAGTAGAACATATATGTATTGAAACCAACCAAATAAATGTCCTCTCCTTTCTCAACCCCCAAACCGCCGACTGCACGCGTCACACTGTATGCCGCTCAGAGGAACGTTGGGTCATGTATCCGTGCAGCACTGCTGGATGGGTGTAGGGCCTGTTTCTGTGTCTCGGTCATATCTGACATGTCAGTAGAGCTTGGCAAAATTGATTGGATAATTGAGAAAGGCCCACATCTGTCAAAATAAGGCTCTTCACGTCACAGTGCATGTCGGAGCAAAAACAAAGCCCTGAAGTCCAAGGAACTCTCCATAGACCCCTCTGAACTCTTTGGGGCCGTTGATCTGGGGAAGGTTTGCTAAAGCATTGTAAGTTCTCAGGAGCACATCGGGCTCAATAAAATGGAAGATGTCTGGAATCACAAAGACCCGTACTAGAGCTGGCCATCGGGCCAATGTAACCCATGCAACGGGGGCTTGGTCAGGGAGAAGAACAAGAACCCACTGGCCCCTCTAACAGACCTTCAGAGTGTCTCTGCAGAGATGGGAGAACCTGCAAGAAAGACAACCAACTCAGCAGCCCTCCATCGATTAGGCCTTTATGGAGGAGTGGCTAGATGGAAACCCCTCCTGAGTAAAAGACACCTGGAGGAATGAGGAATGAGATGCACTGGTGTAATGAGACCAAAATCAACCATTAGGCCTAAATGCCACGCACTCTTCTGGTGAAACCACAATGTGGCGGTGAGAGACTGGGGGACTGGTCAGGATTTAGAGAGGGATTAGAAGGGCAAAGTGCTTAGAGGTCATTGAAGCAGTTCTGATTCAGAGTGCACTGGGCCTCAGGCGGAGGTAAAGATTAATCTATCAGACACATAGCCAATGCCACGCTGTAGTGGCTTTGGGACAAGTCTGTCAGTTTCCTTCATAGGCCCTGCCAAAGCCCATGCTTGAACTGTATTGGATATCTGTGGGTTACCTGAAGATCTCAGTACACAAGAGTGCTGCAAGAGTGAATGAGACACCCTCTGGGTTGTCCCGGTCCTTGTCCATCTGGTCATGCTTCTGACCTGGACTGGGTTTAAGACTCTGGGCTTGGTTCTTCTCTAGGTTTCTTCCTGAATTTCGGTCTTAGGGAAGTTTTTCTAGCCAATGAAGTTCAACACTACTGTTTGCTCCTTGGTTTCAGGCCGGGTGTTTTGTAAATGCATTTCATGACAACTGCAGATGTAAAAATGGCTTTAAATACATATGATTTGAATTCTAAGTGATGTTAACTGCACAAAATGGGAGGAAAATGAAGGGTTCTTTATCCTCCCCAATGGAAGGGGTCTAAATCCTCCCCAAATGAAGGGGACCTAAATCCTCCCCAAATGAAGGGGTCTAAATCCTCCCCGAAGGCAAAACGTCTCCAGAAAATATAGCAAGGCATCAGTGACAATAGCCTCACCAAAACATGATGCACCGCTTCCATTCTGATTACCACAGGGCCTCCCATGAGCCGATTAGCGACGAGCTAACCCTGTGGTAATGGGACCAAAGCTGTCTTTTGTGAGGCGGGGGACATATTTAACGAGCCACTACAAGCATGAGTTTCTGAGCATTTTATATGATACTGTCTGACCTATGAGTCTTTATGACTTTGAACAAGGGGGTAAATGATTTCAGTAGAAATGTAAGGCCTTACAGACTGGCTCTCAGTTGATACGAAAATGGAACACATCTGAAAATGGTGATTGTTCATGAACTTTAAGTGAAGCTTTTTAATTGTTACTTGGCTGATAATGAAGTCTGGAACATCATTCTGCCCCACATTTACATTTATTCAATAGCAATGTGAACAAGTGTCAATTCATGTCATCTCTGACTCTGGTGTGTGTGGTTGGGAGTAAGTTGCATGCGGCAGAGTGAAAATGTACATGAAATGTTTTTCATGTACTACCATGTGAACATGAAGATCCTGATTTTATTACTGACACTCTTGTGGACAGTTTGCTATAACAAAATCAAGATTTGTTTGAAGTAGCCTATTCTAGTATCCAGCAAAAATTGGGAAGTAAAATTCCACATGTTATAAAAAAACATATATTTTTTTAGCGCATGCAGAACCTTTTGAAAGTGTGAGCCGGTGTTCCTTGGGTGCGGGTAGACACAATGCTAATGGAAGCATGCAAGAAACGTGCTTATTTTCGGGGTACTATACTGTCAGTTTAAAAATACTACTAACTAACATCAAACCAACTATAATTCTACCTTGTGCCGTGCCTTTCCCTGCCCTCAAAAGCTCAAATAGCTACATTACCCAGTTTTTGCCATGTTCATGCATTTGTAATGTGTTGTAGAAAAGAGCACTCCTAACTATCAAGATCTTGGTTTCAGAATTGGCTCCCATAAAAATCTATAAATCAAAATGAACCTTTTTACAGACTGTTGCCCGACGAAATGCCTGTCCGGCACCAACACAAAAAAGGCCTGTTTCCTGGACCCTCTCTTCGGTTCCCCTTACTGTAGCTGTATGCTGCATACACTGTGTTCATTGTCAACATCCCCTTGTCCACACACAGTCTCCTCTTAGATTGAGTGTCTATGCTGTCCCTGAGGGCTCCCTTTGACAATGCGTGTGTTTTTGCTTTACCAAGAGACAGTCATGCCCAGTGATCCTCTTAAGCTCTGTCAGAATGGATGGGGTTTGTGGGTGAACTGCAATCTTCAGGTCTCCACATAGAGGTTCAAGGCTTCAAGTACAGGCTTTGGCTGGGCCATTCAAGGACATTCACCGAATTTTCCTAAAGCCACTTCTGTGCTGCCTTGGCTGTGTGCTTCGGGTTGTTGTGCTGAATGAACCCCCGGTCTGAGAACCTGATCCAGAACGCACAGGACTTCTTCAAGGACCTCTCTGTATTTTGCTCTGTTTATGCTTCCCTCAAGCCTGACTAGTCACCCGGTCCTAGCCACTGAAAAGCATCCCCATAACAAAACGCTCCCACCCCCATGCTTTACTGTGTACTGCATCATGAAACTGCGTTTTAAGAGCAGAAATCTATTTGGTTGAAACACTTTTTATATTTTCATCATACAGATTTACACTCTAGAAAATATTTTCACATACACACCTCCTTGAGTGGATGTGAAGCAATCCCTGGTCCCTAACCTCAACCTAGTCCTAAAACCTTAACGGTAACACCTAAAATGAACCAGATTTTTAACTTTGTGCCCATATGTATTAACCTAAATCCTAAGCAGGAAATCTCATTTTACCCTAAAGGGGACCAACCGGAAAGACCTTGTAGGGTTTGTTCCAGCATGTTTTTGTGACTTTGTACACAAAGTCACAAAAAAAATAGGTTTTAAGGTTGATGTCAACCTTAAAACCTCTTAAATTCTGTTCATTCGTCCCATGGCTGCCTAAGTGGTCAGGGACGTTTGTCATAGCATCCCAGGCCTGGACGGACTGTGGCTGTGCTTCCTGTCTCCTGTTCTTCTCTGACGGGTGGCTGAGGCACTAGTTTGTTTATTCATTCACTCTCCCTTTGGTCCTGCACTCTACTACTTGTTTGTATTGCATTCTTTCCTGTCTTTACCTTTCCACTGTTCTGAGAACCACACATACACACAGGATTTGCCTGTGCTCTAAGCTGAGGTTGTCACTACCGTGTTGGGTCAGTTGAGGTTGTCACTACCGTGTTGGGTCAGTTGAGGTTGTCACTACCGTGTTGGGTCAGTTGAGGTTGTCACTGTACCGTGCTGGGTCAGTTGAGGTTGTCACTGTACCGTGCTGGGTCAGTTGAGGTTGTCACTGTACCGTGCTGGGTCAGTTGAGGTTGTCACTACCGTGCTGGGTCAGTTGAGGTTGTCACTGTACCGTGCTGGGTCAGTTGAGGTTGTCACTGTACCGTGCTGGGTCAGTTGAGGTTGTCACTACCGTGCTGGGTCAGTTGAGGTTGTCACTGTACCGTGCTGGGTCAGTTGAGGTTGTCACTGTACCGTGCTGGGTCAGTTGCAGAACTGCTAGACACAGGTGAATGAATGCGTCCTTAATTGTGCATGTTTACAGTTGTTTCAAAAATGTTAAAACTGTCTTGTTTGCGCATTGTGATTGTTAGGTTTGATTGTCGAGAAATTTGATTGATCTAAGAAACACTGAAAGGTGAATTCTGTTGAAGTGAGGTGTTTTTACAGTTTTCTTTTTAAATAGTGTTTTCTCCCACTGCTTTCTTCTCCCCCAGGATAATAGAATGCCAGGGCTTGCCTCAGATCAGTGGGCAGAACTGCGACCCATACGCCACTGTCTCGCTTGTTGGGCCTGCCAGGTAAGACTGGTGTACTAAGCAGGGTAATGGATAGACCATAATTACATGGCCAATTCATTTGAACTTGCATTACGGTAATGGAAACTGCTTAGTTTCGCCAGCACAGTTTTAACAACTTGTGTGATTCAATTTTGCCTCCATAGTAGGGTTTTTAGATGCACAACATTGAGCCCACCACATTTCTAAGCCTTCTCTCTGATTCTTAATGTCTCCTTAGGTCTGACCAGAGGAAAACAAAAGTTAAAAAGAAGACCAGTGACCCCCAGTTTGATGAAACGTTCTCCTTTGAAGTAAGTGTCTTTACATCGTGCATGTCAGATGAAGAAAGGAGAGAGAGGAAAGGAGACCAGGCAGGAGGCCTTAAAATACCTTGTCCACTACAAACATTTTTATTTCACTGCCATAATGCATAGCTGGACTGTTGTCACACTTGGCTTGTTTTAATTAGACACAAAATGGAAGAACATGTGGCAATGAGGATGAAAAAATATGACAGTTAACTTTGTAAATGTTGTCCCGTTATGTTCCCAGGTCACTAGGCCTAACAGTTACACAAGAAAGTCTAATTTCCAAGTAGAGGAAGAGGACATTGAAAAGCTGGAGATCAAGTGAGTGTGCGACCTCCTTTTTACTCCTCTCTTCCTTTTTTCTTATTCTCTTACCTTCCTCTTTTTGAGTATTTTATTTCCTCCATTTCCTTTACAACTGTGGCAGACAAACTGTGGGTGGGCATACATCCCCCACATCGATTTAAATGAAATCTCATTTTGGTACGACGGTGTTAGTCACAGAATGTGTTGTGTGCAATGTAAAGTTGGAGTTGAGGATTAAGGGCCCGTGGGGGTTTGTGTCTCTTCGTCACCTCCAGCGGACTGACTCATAGCCACCCATCTCACTGGGTTTACAGTGAGTAAGACTAGGCTGGCCTAAAAGGTAAACATTCATGCATGGCTTTTGGATCTGAGGTGATTTTAAAGTGCATGGCTATTTTTACAGGGTTGTGTAATCTGAATTAGGCCGGGGCCACACTGATCCGTTGAGAGTGGACAACAAGTTAGAACGGGGGAATTTTAGGTATTAGACACAATTGCGCGTGCGGTGTGCTAATTGGCTAACGTGTCTGTTGGCCCGTTAAAGCTGGGATCCTTAGTTTCTGCATCACTCTATTGGACCTTTCCATTAATGACATGGCTATTTATTAATGACTTTAAGAATAAACCTATAAACCTATGAATTCCATAACGTTAGTTCTGCTATTTGTCATCAGAACCCAAAATCTAAGCTTGCTTTGAACAAGTGCTGCTTGGGCTCAAAAAACTGGAAGTGTAAAAATAATGGACAGCCAGGAATGGATGTTCAGACTATATACATTTTATCCACTTTATTTCTGGATTTATTACTCAATAACAGGCAAGGAGACCGCTTTTTTATTGACAGAGAGAATTAAAGATCCTAGCTTTAGAAGTTCAACTCACCTGAACATTTTGTCTATGATAACGGACGGCCGTTTTGTCTGTCGGCCGACATTCTGCTCCCATTGAGAAAGAATCGGAGATGGTAGATGGATGGAATCAATGTGTCAGTCTGGTGATGTCCTGCCTCAGGAATGTGCTTTGTGTTGATGTGTTAAGATGGATGTGTCATTCAGGCAGTGGTGAGTGATGTAGAAGGGGAAGGGCGACGGCTGCTGATTTGTCGATTTTATTTTCTTCTTCAGCCTTTGTTTTCTTGTGCTCCTCTGCAGAGTTGAACTGTGGAACAATGGGAACTTGGCACAAGACGTTTTCCTGGGAGAGACGCGGGTGTCCGTCAAGATCCTCCGAAATGACCACATTCACCGGGCCTGGTGAGGACTTGGACCCCCCCCCCCACACACACACACACACACACACGCACACGCACGCCCTCAGATCGCCCTCTCACGCGTCCTTTTCCTCATGCGGCCGTGCCAGGTTACTCGCTAGCTTGAGAGATTTCTCACCACTGACACGCCAGTGTGCAGAGACGCGCATCGCACGTCCCCATGCACGCAGAGGCCTGTAGCCCCGGCTGCCAACTGCACACCTATTCATTTAGACGCACTCAAGCGTTGATTGCATGTGCGTGCCAAATGGCACCCTATTCCATACATGGTGCACTGCATTCAATGAATGGGGGCTTCGTTCAATAGAAGTGCACTACATAGGAAATAGGATGCCATTGTTTCACGCGGTCGGTGACAAACCCTACTCACACGGGAACCCGTTGTGCCTTCGCTGCACGCCGCCACATGTCTGCCTGTGCTGCCGTCGTGCCTCATCTGACGACAGAGCTAGCGGGCCGGCTAGCTGAAACGAATCGACTGACTGGCAGATGAACATGCCAGATACAAGGGGACGTAACAGGGCCTGGCGCTGCAGCCTGTCTCGTTTTACGCTCGGACGCCACACACCCCTCACAGCGCTGACCTTCCTCCCGCGTAAGAACGCGGCAGATCTGAGATCTGAGATCGAGTGCCCCGTCCGTGTGTTCCTGTTCTTATTGGGATTCAGAAAGCACAACTCATCCTATATTTCTGCGTCTGTGTTCACACGGGCCGCCCGATTCTGATTCGTATTCTACTAATTGGTCTTTTGAATCGATCATATTTTTACATGCAATTTATTTCCCCGGATAAAATAAATCTGAACATCAGAAAAACTATCAGAATTTTTCTGCCTGTTGAAATGTAAAACCTGACACTTGATAAATACAGATGCTATTTCTCCTTGTAATGATGTGTTCATCTATGTTCTCTGACGTGTGCTGGATCCTGTCAACCTGGTCTAGTAACATATATTTCTCTCTCCACTTCGTGGACCAGTTGCTTCCTCTGTCTGCTCTGAACACTGCGTCCCGCGATGGTGGTGTTCTGTAAACGCTGTGTGAGCGCCTCTGTGATAAGGGACTGTGCCAGATACCAATCTTTGCGTTTTGCATGAGGGCCATGAGACTGGTGTGTGGGCGTCCGTTTGCATGGAGCCAGCAACATCATCCCTTCTATAGAGAGGGATCCTCTTCACTGTGAACACACACACACACACACACACACACACACACACACACACTGTAACACACAGACCCTCAACTGGGATGAGAAGAAAATGGATGCTGATCTATTGACTTTGTCCCAGAACACACAGACTCAGCTCTAGTCCCTGTGTGTCTGTACCACAGCATGCTTCCTGTGCTGGCAGATTAGAGACAAACATAGCTGGAGCTTTTGAACCCGTGCAGAATTGAAATCCTGATGTGTGTCTGGGAAAACTGCTACACCTGTTGGTGGCTCGGCAGTAGTGCAGGCAGCCTGCTTAAACACACCGTGTAAGTGACTGACTGGGCAATCTCATCGTCTGCCGTTCAGGTGAATGCTTGTTGGCAAAGTGCTTTCCTGTTTCCACCGTGCCACCAACGTTGGTACTTTACCTGCCTAACATTCGTCCTCCTGCACTGAGAACGGGTAGACATTTTGTATGTCTTTGAAAACAAGCACCAAGTGACTACTTCACATGAGTTTTAAAACCAGTGTAAAGCGTTTCTTTTAAGGGTACACTGTTGGGATACAGGCATGGGTTTTGTGTGTGAACGTGCAACCTGTTCAGCTGTGGTGCTCTGTTTTTGTACGTCGTTTTAGTGCTAGTAACCCCTGGGTTGACTCCATTTTGCCTCCAGCCCTCTGGGCATGAATTCTCTAGCATGTTGATGCTGAAGTGATTGCTAATTCCTGCAAACAGTCCGTTCCATCCCAAATACTCAGAGTTGAAGTAACTGTACCACAGAGGCCACTAAAATACAGTCAACTTGCTGTCATGTTCCTGTAACTGTTTCAAGACTGTGAGCTCTGTGAAATGGCACATTGTCCTGCTGAAAGCATCCATGTGATGAAGGATCGACTCTAGCCAGGAAAAGATGCACCTGTTCAACAACCGTGTTCAAATACACAGCGCCGTTCAAACATAGTTCTGTTTAATGCCAAGGGACTGTGCCTGGCTCCCGTCATGAAGGATCGCTCCCAGGACTCATGCTTCTAACGCTGGATCAGTTCAGGGTTTTCCACCCCTCTGTTGTCCAATGTTTGTGATGGAGTGCCCACTGCAACCTCTTGGAGAGGAAACCTGCGTCAATAGTCTATCTGTGGCAAGGTCTGACGAGTTGCTCCGATGAGCCGTTCTGCACACTGACGTGGCACGTCACAGGTCTTTGCCTGTTTTTGACCAGCGTGTTGGCTTTCCACGACTCTTATCATTCTTGTTTGATCTCATTTGATGACAAGCTTGTTTTACACACTGGACTGCCACTGACTGAATGGTTTTGTTTGTCTGTAAAAAAAAAAAAACACGGTAGAACGTTAAAAGCCCACGAGGGCAGCCGTTTCTGAGAGATTTCAACCGGCACAGTTGCCAGTGACAATCTAACCGCACGCAAAGTTGCTTAGGTCAGTCTTTCTCTGCCAATGCTTACATTCAGTGGAATAGTGACTGAATCCCTTAACGCCGGTCTGCTTGCTTTATAGCCAGCGCCACTGGGCTAGTCTGCAGGACTTATCCATGTTTCTATGATTGGTTTGCCTAATCAACCGGCAACCAAACAAATGACGCGATTATAGTGCTAACTCGTGTTTTGGTAACAGTTGCTTGTTTTCTCTATCATATCATTAAAAAGCTAGCCTTCCCAGAGTGCCATTATCATAGACCTATAAACGGATACATGATGTACTTTTTTTAAACATCAGTGTGAAGTTGTGGCCTTTCTGATTGTGTCTGTGGTACCGAAGTTCTACCCGGTTGGCATGCATGTTTGTTCAACCAATGCTTTATAATGGGACCATGTGACCATGTCATTACAGAACAGAGCAACTGATTCAGGCATTCGGCAACAATTGGGAATGTAGGGGAATCCCCATTGGCCTACCTGTTTATCAGATACCTGTTTATTAGAAAAACTTTTTCATTTTCAAACACAAGCCTATGTTTTCAATTCAACCTACTTTGTGCGGTCTGTACAACCTGCTTTATGTGCCGTCTGTTCCACCTACTTTGTGCGCGGTCTGTGCAACCTACTTTGTGCGCGGTCTGTGCCGCCACCCACTTTGTGCGCGGTCTGTGCCACCCATTTCATGTATGTATCTTCTACTGATTCAATTAACATCCATGCCCTCGTGGGGAATTGGAGTTTCTGGCACATCCCGAAACATACAGTGCCTGAAAGTGCCCTAATACGATTCCCTTTAGAAAGTATTTAAATGCCTTTACTCTGCACATTTTGTTTTCCCGTTGGCTTAATTTATAGTTTATTATATTTATCAATCTAAATCCAATAACCCGAAATGATGAGTCAAAAATGTAGTTATTTTTAAATCTGTTGCAATTCAGTGAAAACAGAAATATCTTCATGTACGTAAGCATTCAGACCCTTCCTTACGTACTTTGTAGAAGAGCCTTTGGCAATGATCACATCTTTGAGTCTTCTTGGGTATCTTTTAGAGTTTTGCACACCTGGATTTGGGCAGTTTCTCTCATACTTCCTCGCAGATAACTCTCAAGCTCTGTCAGATTGGATGTGGAACATCTGTTAACCACATCTTCAGATGTTCAGAGTGGTTCAAATCCAGCCCATCAAGGACATTCTCAGACTTGTCCAGAAGCCACTTAAAGTCAAGTTTTTTGTGTAGCACATTTCATACACGGGGCGATCCAGTGTTGTCTTGGCTTTGTGCTTGAGGTTGTTGTTATGCTGCAGTCTGGGGTCTGGATCGTGTTCTCTTCAAGGACCTCTGTATCTTTCTCAGTTTACACCATAGGGGACAGTATTATCCAGGAAAAGAGTGGAACCTTGTTTTCACCAGACGTAGAGCTTGGGATTCAGCCTAATAGTAACATTTTGGTCTCATGAGGCCAGATAATGTTTTTCCTCTGCTCTCAGAGTCCTTCAGGCAGCATGTCTTAAGCCTTGTACTCAGGATTGGCTTCCATCTAACCGCTCTGCCATAAAAGCCTGACCTTCTGGCAGGTTCTCCCATCACCGCAGAGATACTCTGTTAAAGTAGCCATTGGCTTCCTGGTCACCTCCCTGACCAAGTCTCTTCTTTCCTGGTTACTTAGTTTTGCCTGACAACCAGCTCTAGGCAGTATCTTTGTGGTTCCAGATTTCTTCCATTTCACATTGATTGAGCCCACTGTGCTCCTGGGAACTTTCAATGCTTTAGCAATTTTTTTTATAACCTTCCCCAGATCTATGCCTCAACACAATTTGATTTTAGAGGTCTAGGGAGGGTTCCTTGGAATTCATGGCTTGGTTTTTACTGACATGCACTGTGAAATGTAGAACCTTATATAGACATGTGTGTCTTTCTAAATCATGTCCAATCAATTGAATATGCCACAGGTGAACAGGATGCATCTGAGCCCAATTTAAAATGTCATCGTAAATTGAATACACATGTACATGAGAAAATTCTTTTATGTTTTTATTTTTTATTTTCAGTGAATTGGCAATCATTTCCAAAAACGTGTTTTCGCTTTGTCATTGTGGCATATTGTGTGTAGATGGAGAAAGGGAGTTTGCACTGCAAAATGTGAAGAAAGCGAAGGGATCTGAATGCTTTCCTTAAGGCGCTATATTTCCCCAATGTGCTAGTTTGTTAATAAAAATTAACTGACAACCACTTGTTTTAAATGACCGTACATAGCCAGCAGAAACAGCATACTAAAACACAGGAAAACAAACATTTAGAAAAATTCTAATAACTCTTTCGAAATACTTCATTCCAATCTGTTGTGGACAGTCAGTCCCATATCGAGGCCACATGGATGACACAGGGAATGTACCACTAGTCTCAGCATTTCTGGAGCTTGGCCAAGACATTTTTCCCCACACATTTTGGGTGGAGGAATTTGGCTTTTCATATTCCTCCCGGACTTTGGGAGCATTTAAAAGGGAATTTTTGCAAAATCTTGGAATTCAAGAAATGAATACACTGAGTGACAAATGTGTTGTTGTTTTTACTGACTGAGGGTTTTTGGGTGTTCTCTCCTGGGTGCACAGGTATCTCCTCCAGCCCAAAGGGAACGGGAACAAATCCAAGACAGACGACCTGGGCTCTCTACGGCTCAATGTGACCTACACAGAGGACAACGTGCTGCCATCGGCCTGCTACACTAACCTCCGCACACTGCTGCTCCAGTCTCCAGACGTCAAAGTACTAACCCCGCGTCGGCCTTGTGGTTCACACACCTTCCCATCTGTCTCACTAGTAGTTTGTTCTGTAATGAAAGGAGTTAGGAACTTCTACACATTCTGTACAGTGACTACCAATCCTGATATTCTATACATTCCCTGCAGTGACTACCAGTAGTAATCCTGATATTCTATACCTTCTCTACAGTGACTACCACTAGTAATCCTGATATTCTATACCTTCTCTGCAGTGTCTGCTAGTAGTAATACTGATATTCTATACATAATCTACAGTGACTGCCAGTAGTAATCCTATTCTATGCATTCCCTGCAGTGACTGCCAGTAGTAATCCTGATATGCTACACATTTTGCCATCAGGTTGAAATAAGCTTTAGCAGTTTTAAAGCAAATGTCCCTGTATTCTGCACATTTTGCCATAGTTTACCATGTGCGTATGTTATCTGAACACAGCCAGCTCCAGTCTTTCGGAATCCTATATATTGAGTTGGGGCCTTCCCACCTGCTCCCAGAAGTAACTGAAATTGGGTGGTATTTTGTTGTGAATATCTGTCAGTAATAAGGGGCTGACTACCACTGCTGTGCAGGCTGAGACCCAAGTGCAGAGGCTACTTGCATATCGAAGGTCAAATATTATTGTTTTGGGGGCTGATCGTGATTTTAAGAAAAATCTATCCAGATTTCTTTCTCCCCGCAGAACTCAGCTAGAAATACCTCTCAGTATAGGCCAAACATCTGTTAACTGGTCATAGATAAACGCCAGTAGCTAACCATCGCCTGCTCTACAGTCCACCTGGTGGACGATTCCCCCGAAACGGATAGTCGACCGATGACCAGCTCACATCCTCCGTGTCTGTGTCTCTCTGTCTGGGTCCTCAGCCCGTCTCTGCCTCAGCCGCCCACATCCTGGGGGACATCTGCAGGGAGAGGTACGAGGCGGTCCTGCCCGTAGTCCGCTTGCTGCTCCACCACAACCGCCTGGTGCCCTTTGTCTCCGCCATTGCTGCCTTGGAGCTCGACCACACCCAGTGAGTAGGCCCCCGTCCACCACACCAACGCCCCGAGCTACACACAAGAGCATCCTGACCTCTGAACCCTCTCTTGTCCGTCCAGGGAGGCCAACACCATTTTCCGTGGCAACTCCCTAGCAACTCGCTGCATCGACGACATGATGAAGATTGTGGGGCGGAGCTACCTGACGGTCACTTTGAAGCCGGTGTTGGATGAGGTAAGGTGCATCATGTGTTGCCCAGGTGACCGTAGCCTAGATGACCCAGATCCCACGGTCTGAGGTACTCCGTGAAACTCATCATCTGCCAACAGCATGTTTGAAAATGCATGATGAAACACAGCGTGATGATATTAAAATACATATTCCTCTTTTTTAGATTTGTGAATCCAACAAAACCTGTGAGATTGATCCAATCAAACTGAAAGAGGGAGATAATGTTGAGGTCAACAAGGTGTGTGCTGTTTTTCAAACTGTCTGCCAGTGGATTGTCTAACTGTGGGTTGATAGACTGTCTGTCTGCCAGTGGATTGTCTAACTGTGGGTTGATAGACTGTCTGTCTGCCAGTGGATTGTCTAACTGTGGGTTGATAGACTGTCTGTCTGCCAGTGGATTGTCTAACTGAGGGTTGATAGACTGTCTGTCTGCCAGTGGATTGTCTTATTATGTGTGTGTTTTGCATGTCTGTTCATCACCTGTGTCCTCTTCAGGAGAACCTTCAGGGGTACGTTCAGAAGGTGTTCTCATCGATCACCCAGTCCAGCTCAAGCTGTCCCCCGCTCATGTGTGACATGTTCCGTTCACTACGTCACATGGCCTCCAAGCGCTTTCCAGGTGAACAGACCTTCACACACTCCTCATCCTCCTTCATCCCACCGTGTCATCCTACCGTGTCGTCCTACTGCCCTTAGGATTGCAGCTTTCTGTTTCATAATTTTTCAACTGGTTTGGGCAGTTCCCAAATGATTGAGGAATGTTGAATATGTTTTCAAACATTATTCCTCAGCATTCTCATCAAAACTCACAAAAAAACATTAGCTTACAGAAACCCTAAATACATCTTAATACTATAGAGGTTTTCATTAATCAAATCATGATTTGAATGCCCAAGCCGGACGATCTGTGGTGTAGAGATCCACGGGCCTCTGTCCAAAGGAGAACATGGTGGATTAGAAGCAAAGTAGAAATGAGATAACTGAATCTTCCATCAATAAGTGTTATGTTGTAGAGACCGTGTCCACCACTGGGGGGAGCCAGAACCCCAGCTGAAGTGTAGGAGAGAGTCACGGATCTAAGGGGCTATATAGCTCGTCAAAGCTATGTGCCTGGTGTATGTGCTGTGATACAGCTTGGTTAGAGTACTGTTCTGATTAATCTCCATGCTCAGACGAATTGCCACAATATAGAGATGGTTCGTTCACTGAAAACAAACCGCGCCCGTTCTTCTGCCTTGCAAGCAGGCAGTTGACAGGGAAGAGGATCTTTCCGAGCTTTGGTTTTGTTTGTGTTTAACCTGTTATTTCCTCCGTCCTCTGCCCCCCACCCCGCCCTGCCCTTTCCTGTAGCCGATCCTCATGTCCAGTACTCTGCGGTCAGCAGCTTTGTTTTCCTGCGGTTCTTTGCCGTTGCAGTCCTCTCACCACACACGTTCCAGCTCCGTCCACACCATCCGGTAAGTAGGGGATATCCACTACCGGTGGTCTCGCTAAGAAATGTCCTAGTTTTCCATGAAAATTTAAACCAAACGGGTTGCAATAGGAAATATAGTCATTGACGAGGTTAGAGATAATAAAAACAATTTAATAAATAATAATTGTGTCCCTCAAACTTTGCTTTTGTCGAAGAATCCTCCATTTGCAATTACAGCCTTTGGCATTTTAGTTGTCAGTTGGATGAGGTCATCTGAAGAGATTTCACCCCATGCTTCCTGAAGCACGTCCAAGTTGGATTGGCAGTTCTTACATACCATACTGTCACGCTGCACCCACAACTGCTCAGTAGGGTTGAGATCTGGTGACTGTGCTCCACTATAGACAATACCAGCCGAATGCTTCTTCCCTAAATAGTTCTTGCATAGTTTGGAGCTATGCTTTGGGTCATTGGGTCCTGTTGTAGGAGGAAATTAGCTCCACTCAAGTGGAGTCCACAGGGTATGGCATGGCATTGCAACATAGAGTGATAGCCTTCTTTCTTCAATACCCCTTTGACCCTGTACAATTCTCCCACTTTACCACAACCAAACCACCCCCAGAGCATCACATTGCCTCCACCATGCTTAACAGATGGCGTCAAGTACTCCTCCAGCATTTTTTCATTTGGTCTGTGTCTGTTCTTTATGATCCGAACACCTGAAACATTTGTCTTTTTTCCAGTCTTCCTCTGTCCAATGTCTGTATTCTTTTGCCCATCTTAATCATTTCTTTTTAGTGTTCAGATTGAAATATGGCTTTTTCGTTGCAACGCTGCCTAGAAGGCTAGCATCTCGGAGTTGCCTTTTCACTGCTGACGCTGAGACTGATGTTTTGCAGATACTATTTAATGAAGCTGTCAATTGAGGACCTGGGAGGCATCTATTTTTCGAAACTATAATCTATTGTATTTGTCCTCTTGCTCAGTTGTACACTGTGGCCTCCTACTGCTTTTTAAATTCTGGTTAGACTGTTTGCTCCATTGTATAGGGAGTAGTACACAGCATTGTATGAAATCTTCAGTTCCTTGGCAATCTCTTGCATGGACTAGCCTTCATTTCTCAGAACCATAATAAACTGATAACTTTCACAAGAAAGATGTTTTTGTTTCTAGCCATTTTGAGACTGTAATGGAACCCACAATTGCTGTTGCTCCAGATTCTCAACTTGTCTTGAAGGACAGTTTTATTGCTTCTTTAATCAGCACAACAGTTTTAAGCTGTGCTAACATGATTACAAAAGGGTTTTGAACGATCAATTAGCCTTTTAAAATGATAAACTTGAATAAAATATAAAATATCTCACTTTCTCCAGTTTGGAAATATAAAAGGTATAGCACTTCAGTGTCCAGGTATAACTACATCAAAGTAAGCTTTGCTCTGCATGTGGTAAGAACTAGGTCAAATCAGGGCCTTTAACAGAGATTTATTTTACAAACTGTACTTTGAAAACACATTTTATCATTTTTTGTTTTTATTGCTGCTGAGAAATTATTGGCAAAACTAAGTTTGACCTTCCCTTTTCAGTTTTTTTTCCCCATCCATTTGTTTCCTAATGAACATGAGTTTGGTATCTGATTGTCTTTTGTACATTCATCTGTCAGGACCTAGAAGTCTCCCGAACACTCACTCTCATCTCCAAAACCATCCAGACTTTGGGGAGCTGGGGTAGCCTGTCCAAAAACAAACTGGTATGTAAGACTGTCTGTCAGCCGGTAAACATGTCCATTCGTCAATGTGTCGATCTTCTCTGCGAGTGTGTTTGTCTGCCACTCAGTCCATCTCGGTCAGTCTATCAGTGATTCCATTGTATTCATAGGTCGGCTCTGAGCAACTAACGCTTTGTTTTTGTGTTTTTAGTCTAGTTTTAAAGAATCCTACATGTATGATTTCTTCAAATCATTCCAAGAAGACAAATGTATTGAAAAAGTAAAAAGGGTGAGTTTTATTGAAAATAATCTTTCATATTACCTATGATTTAGTAGATTTAAGTGTGTTTCTTGACCGTGTGTTATAATCGTGGACCCCTGGAAAGAAATGGTGACACAAACAGTGGTTTCCTATGTTAGTTTTGAACACATTTCTGATTGTTGGTTCCTTGTGGCTGTTTGTGTAGTTCCTGGATGAGATCTCCTCCAATGTCAGTAAAGGGTCCAGTGGCGTGGAGGATTCAGTGGTGCTCAAAGAGGGGTGAGTGGCGTTGTTCAAGTTACTGGTTCTAGCTGCTGGCTTAAGACTGGGCTCTGTGTAGGACTAAGTAAAGGACTAAGTAAAGGACTAAGTAAAGGACTAAGTAAAGGACTAAGTGAAGGACTAAGTAAAGGACTAAGTCTGTAAACAGTATTTCAAATATCAGCATTTCTTAGGTATGGATGGTTCAGGGCTTTGGCCAGTACCTTTTTTGTTATTTGGTTGATTTGCTGTTTTGCAAAGAACGCAACACCGAACGGGACATTTTTTAAGTTGTATTTGTTGCCACAGGGAGGTGCAGAAGCGGGCCCAGGGAAGGAAGCGCATCGGCAAGAAGAACTTTAAGAAGAGGTGGCTGAGAGTGACTAATAGGGAGCTCTCCTACCACAAGCATAAAGGTGATACACACTGGAACGCACAACATTTACCATCCCAGCGGGGACGCCACTTTATTAATAATAAATCATGTTTTCTGTGACCTTGACCCCGAATTCCGAACCTTTACTAGGGAGGCGCGCACATGCTCCCAATCACCGAGCGACAGACACTTGACATTTTACTGTCCTTCTGGGGACTCAAAACATGAATCCCATTAAATCACGTTTTTCGGAACCTTAACCCCAAATGCCAAACCTGAACCGTACCGTCATTTGGAGGCACGTACACACAGTTTTGGACCAGAACCCCCCCCCCGGATGAGCTAGTCTGGAGTTGTGAAACTGGGTTTTATTTTATTTGGGAGATGGAGAATATATGGAGCCCTATCCACAGGAGCCTCTCCATGGGCCACTGGTATCCCACAGTGGAAGGGAGAAACTGAGGAGAGCCCTGGTCTTTATAAGGCAGAGTGGGATAAGAGGGATTGTTAGAGGGAGCAGTGAGCGAGACAGAACAGACCAACATGAAGAAGTGAGAAACGTTGGGAACGAGGAAGAGGAGAGCCAGAGGGAGCTGAGATGGATCCGATTGCATCAGTAATGGCAGATCAACCTTCAGGGTCAAGCGGTTGAGAGTGTCTCCAGTCCAGGTCAAAGAGTTGGGACCGCAAAGCCCGGCCTTGGTCCAAACGTTTGATACTTTTGGACCTTGTCTGACTGCCGTATAATATGACCCACCGACCTGGAAAATTCCTGACCAAAAAAAAGTTTTGGGCTATGTTTGCGGGCATTTTTGTACTTTGTTTATAGACTGAGTATGAAAAGAGAATTTTTGCTAAAAGAGCAATGGGGTGGATTCAAACCCACGCTTGATCTGCACATGTGCACAACAGGAAGTGGTTTGGACCGCTGAGCCTTCCAGTGCCACTGAAAAATGAATGTGCTTGTTAAACACTTTCAACCCTGCTAGATTAAACTGAGATTAGGTCATTGACACAATTAGGCTGGAGGTCATGTGAAATTTAGATTTTCATTTACATCAACCAGGATACCAACACATGACCGTGAGTAGATCAAATATGTCCGGTCACATGTCAAAATCCACAAAGACTGTTTAATTAGCTGCAAAATCGCAATACATTTTTTTGGTTTGAATGAAAACTGCGGTCCATAGAAACAGTATCTGGATAATAGGCACCTGGTTATGTGTGGAGGAAGTTCCCTCCCAATATATTATTCAGCTCAAAAACAATAGAAAACGCCTCAGTATACTGGTATTCTCACAAGTTGAGGTTTTAAAAGCTGTACTTTTATTTCATTATTCTCTCATTTTACCCCCTACCTTTTCTAACAAAGTTTTATATGTAAGAAAAAAGCTCAATCTCTGATCAATTGTCGGTAAATTAGCATGGCTGGTTCACCACTAAAACAATGCAAGTTTGGTCCTGGTCGGTCCCTGTACGGGAGACGAGATCCTGCTTGAAGTGGTGTGAGAGGGCCAGTAGGGGGCACACTTTCCTCTGGTCTTCAGATATAATCATATTGAGGCAGTTTTGATGCATTAACCACGTTGGCCATTTGAACCAAAAGACTGAGCCAACCCAGAGAGGAAAAAACGTGGATAAGTCAGCGAGACACAGGCAGCGTGAGTGGAGGGAGGAATAGAGGGGAAAGAGAGAGTGTTGGGGAGTGATGTGAAGGGGGTGAGAGGAGAGAGTGTGTCACTCCCCTGTGAGTCTAGTGCCGGATTCTGCTGATCTGGTTAAGATTGCATTTATACACACACCTGTGGTCGGTCCAACTTGTTTCATGGAATTTATAGTAACCGTAGTGGTGTTAAGCTGAATGTCCTGGCTGTGTTCCAAACCTGGTCCTGTTCTCATCCTGGTTACTTTATCCCCCTCATTCCTAATTAGGGTATATCACTCCTCACCTCTCCACCTCAGAGCTGATGTACAGTGAGCGTTCAGGTCTCCTTGCAATACCCAGGTCCCTGCTACACTACATGATGTGCTTTGAAATACCAATGTATTAGAAAAGAGATACAGGGGATATAAAGTCTGCACGCCTCTGTTAAAATGCCAGGTGTTTGTGATGTACAAAAATGAGACAAGGATAAATCATGTCAGGATGTTTTCCACCTTTAATGTGACCTATTGTGTTAACAATTCAGTTGAAAAACAAACTGAAATCTTTGAGAGAAAAATGATAATTGCATTAGAATGGTTATTGGGGACATATTATTTGAAATTGAGTACTTCCCAAATTGCTGCTTTTGGTGAATTACCACTCGGTTGATTCTTTTACTTTTTGGTTGGGTTGTTGTGTAGTAGCCAGCCCAAATAAAATGGAATAAAGCTTTGGAGAAATCTCTAGTAAATATTAATATTGCTTTCAAGCAATGGTGGAATACACCACCTGATATGGACCTAAAAGCTAGCTGTTTACCATATTTCTCAACAGGTCAGCATACATCCAAGCAACAAGCTAGCTACAGTTAGCTAGTAAGCTACTCGTGTTTGTCTGTCCTGCACCACTGACCTAAGGCACAGGCAAGAACCGATTCTTTGCTTGATTACAGTTATACAACAGGCATGATGTGTCATTAATTCCTCAGGCTAAACACTGGAAGTTAGTTATTTGTCTGTCCTGCACCACTAGTTTACATTTGTTCACTTGGTAATTATTATACCATGGGTAGGGTAGGCTTTGCCAATTTTTTTATTCCCAACTCAACATTGTATGACATTGACATTGGCTAGATTGCAAAGCTACATAGCCATAGCAGCTCACTAGAAAACAGCTATCTAAAGTATATATGGTTTGGGCATTTTTCCCTTGTAGATGCTGGATTTCAACTAACAATTGTCTCTTAATAAATCTATGACAATTTTTAATTATAGACAGTTTCACCAGATTTGACATGTGCCCCCTTGAAACTTACGACTTTGTGTTTTGTTTCACCATTTTTTGATCTAGCATAGATTACAGCCTGTTAACAAGCACTTATTACAGTTTGAATTGTCTGTTAGGGCCTTACATCCACCAATCCAGGTCCTACTAAAGTCATTAGGAGCCAGATGGTTCAAGTTATAATGAACATTGTGATCATCTTGACATTGCATGAAGAAATTACCTGAAGAACTCTCATAGCATTGTTTTTCTCCTTTGTTGTTAGTTATAAAATATAAGTTTAGAGTAAATTGCTTGGAGCATGCCCCAGCCAAATCCAATCGTAAATTTACTGCTGTTCCCAATTCCCTGGCACACTCGCCACTGCTGTTCCTTTAGGGCTCCTCTGAACAATTACCAAGAGGAAATTCCTCAACTACTCTGCTGTGTCGATTACGGAGGGCACTTTTACAGTTCAGACCTTGAGGTCAGCTCTATAAAAGCTTTGGAACTTAGTGTGGGTTTGGGGGCTGGGGAGGTATGTGTATGTGTGCAGCTATGTATGTGTCCGTTTCTGATTGTTTGTTTCTGTTTACTCTTTAACCTTTGTTTATGTACTATATAGCGATTGTGGGTTTTGTTTGCCCGTCTAAATGTATCCTACACTTGAGCTGAACTTATCCCTGGTGCCAACATCTGGCACTCATCTCTCCCCTCCCACATTCATATTTCACCATTGGCCTTGCATAGTGTCTTTGCGTTGGCTTCTGCAAGCCAGATCAGCTCATAGGATCAGGAATATCCGGTTTCTGTAGCAGCTTGATATAGACGTACATCACCTGGATCTGAGGTGATGTTGATCAGAGGGCCGTACCCCCAATCAATCACATTAATGCTAGTCTATCACTTGGCCTTACCGCCAATCAATCACATTAATGCTAGTCTATCACTTGGCCGTACCCCAATCAATCACCTTAATGCTAGTCTATCACTTGGCCTTACCGCCATTCAATCACCTTAATGCTAGTCTATCATTGGGCCTTACCGCCAATCAATCACCTTAATGCTAGTCTATCACAGGGCCTTACCGCCAAATCTATTTCCTTACTGCTGGGTTCTAAGCTGAGTTCTAATGGAAGACTGGTGCCATTATTACAGCCTTCAGTATGACTCTGCCAGGCATCCAGTTCCAGACCTTCTAGTGTCAAAACAGACACGGTTCTCCAACAGGCTAATCACAAGTTACTGATAGCTCACAGCCCATGTATGAGTTGCTTGTGAAACAGTTCTGAAGTTCGTGCAGATTTCTCATGTTCCAAATAATTAAATAGTTGGGTCCCAAATGAACCAATTGGAGTGATCATTAAGAAAGCGTTTGGGTGGGTCAGACAGGTGAATGAAAAACACACCATGATGAGGAGGTCTCTGAGGACATCAGGAATAGTGTTGTGCAAGTATTTCAATCTGGTGAATACTTTATTACCATGTCAAAAAGATTTGAGTTTGATCAGTCCACAGAGGCAAATGATTTACTAATGGAGAGCATTTAACATGACATCTACTCAGCCAAGAACTGGATAACCGTTCAAAATTTTACCAGCGGCCACAAAAAAATAATTATCAGGTAAATGCCAACTCAAACAACACCTGGATGTGCAGATCTCAGCGTACTGTGGAAGCTTCAACAATAAGAACAATGACTCTAAATGGCATTCATAGGTTGTCAGGAAGAAGCCTCTTAACTTTGCCAGAGACCATCTGGACAAACGGTTTCTGGAAATCCATTCTCTGGAGAATATCCAAAATTTACCTTTTTGTAGTCACAATTAAAAAAGCTATTTGGCAAAAACCCAACACTGCCTGACACTGCCTAATAACCTTATTTGAAGAGTCAAGCATGGTGTTGGGAATGTCAAGATCTGGGGCTGCTTTTCCTCTGGAACTGGTTGATTGCATGTTAAAAAGGAACCATGAAATCTGAGGTATACCTGGAGATTCTTGAACAGAATGTCAGACCATCAGTAAAGGACCTAAAGCGAGGCCAGAAATGGGTCTTCCAACAAGACAGAGCATTCAAGCAGAATGGAAAGATTTGTGTTTAGCATTGGCCAAGTCAAATTCCTGACCTAAATACAGTTGAGATATTGTGGCTGTACCTGAATATTGTGGCTGTAACATTGAAAATACATCATATGTTTTTGTTGGTGTTCTTTTTTAGAATGTATTTATTACAAATTGGGGTTTAGATTTCATGAGCTTATTTTAATATATACTGGACCGCGTAAGTGGTTAGAACCAGAAGCGGTTAGAATCTCGTGCTTGCTGATGTAATGTCACTTTTGCCTTCATTACGCACATTAAGGCCATTTTAATGATATTGCAATGCCATATTGACAGTCTCATTGTAGCTATCAAATAAAATGTTCCAGAAATGAACAAAGTCATATCTTAATTGTTCCCAGAGGTTCTGGTGTGATGGTGTTAAAAGCAGAACCTTGCGCGGGTTTCTGGATTTTCAACGTGTTGTAGGATAAGGTGCAAGCCCACATTTATCGCATCGTTCACCTACTTGAAAAGCTTGAATCTATTTAATGACACTTAGATTGTGGCAGATGGCCAGTATGGCACTGCAATATCATTATGCTTGTCTTTTTACTGTTATAAAGTCATGGCAACTACCTAAACTTTATATCTACTGGCTACTAGGTATCTAGACTTGGCCCTTAAGTAGCTGATCTTCAAGCCCCCCTCCCTGGTTGACCATAGTCACTTTTACCTGTGGGCAGGCTAAACAAGATTTGCCTACTTTTTCATCCTTGTTTATACAAAAATAATTAGCATCCCGTTAGCATTCATATACTTTCAAACAGCACTGTAACTCAGATATGGCAAGCTCCCAGGCCCCTGTTCAGCCATTTTTGGCTTATAAAGCTAATCCTAACAAACAATTTGGTCATTAATTAACAAAAGTGTCTTCTGATGTGATTTAATTATTGACATGGACTCAGAGCAACTAATTAGGGGTTTTCTTAATTAATAAATGGTAATTTCTTTGAAGAAAAATGCAAATAAGATACAGGAAAGATTTATCAGAAAAGGTTTTGATTTATGTTAGACTGAATTCTGGAATTAAATTACAAAAATGGTATAGGGGCCCCTTGTTTGACCAGATATTTTGACAAGAAATAGTGCTTTACCTTTCCACATACAGTAGGAATGTAGTTGGAAGCGGTGTGGAGTAAAGCATGACAAATTGAAACCCCCCAAAAAAAGAGTAGCTCAACGTGTTTTGTGAAGATGCCTCGCTCTAGCCACAGGGTTACTGTGTTGTCTTCATTCACTTCTTATCCCACTACCTCACTTTCCCATGTCCCTATACTGATACGAAATATGGTGAACCTAGCTGTCTCTTCTACTGAGGTTTGTTTTGTCTGAATGCAAGGATCAACAGCATTGAAGAGCAATTGTGTTTCCACTTTCCTGTCTTTAAAGAAGGGCCTATGTGTGTGCTTAGTTTCAGTCCACATACTGCAGAATGTGTCCAGCAACATTCCCATGGCTCTAAAGAATCAACTCTTCATTATATTAAGCAATGTCTATATTTTTAAGGAAGAATTCAGTCAAAATCCAGGTTCACTATTTGGCTTCCCATATTTGATAAAAATGTTCATTGGAAAGTTGAAAAGACATTGTTCACCTCTGAAACACTGAACTCTATAGGGTCTTAGTTTAATGACATAATTTCCTTGACTGAATGTGCACTTAAAAACATTTTTCATAAGAAACGTGGGACATGCAAACAGCTGCAATCAAACAACATGTATCTGAAAATCAGAAGGTTCATATTTTCTGAAAGAGACAGTTTTTGATGTTAATTCATCATATTTTAGTATTGGGGGTGTAGTTTTCGGAGACAGTAGATTATATTTGATACTCCCACAGCATAGTTTCACTTCACGTTGCAGTGTTCTGCCCATTCCACCTCAACCACATGCCTGAGATAAGCCATATGTTACCCTGTGCGGGTGCGCATGCGCGTGCGCTTGAACGCCTGTTCACACATTCACATTTGTGTGTGCACGTGTTGGTTTTATGTCTGTGTTGCTCTCTATAATAGCAGGAGGATATTGGACTGCTCATGGTTAGACTTGTAGATGGAACAAAGCTAAATATTAAGGTGAATTCATTTTTCCACTTCATGGATTGTTTACATTTAATTTGTTTTCTGGGGGGGGTGGCTTCAATTACGGATTTCAGCATGATTTATTTTCTAGATTTCTTTAGTTTCACATGTTCACATACTGTGGTTGGTCAGAAGTTCACACTCCTCCCTTTGCCCAATGGTAAAATTGTCTTTCCCCCTATTCCCCTAATCTGATTTTTATGAAGCAAAACATTTGAAATAAGCGAGCACGGCACGCTCCTTTTTACGAGACTGTTCCATGGTTCGGTGCGCTGTGACCGAGGCACACACCTGGTTTTACAAGGTCACCTTGTCTCCTTGAGCTCGGATCAAAAGCAGGGCACTGTGTTTGTACACGGGTACCAGGTAACAGATCACTTTCTCATACTGGCAAGAACTGCAAAGAGGTCCGACATTTTCAGATCTGTATCTGTTGTTTTAGACGTAATGTCGTTTGGGCCACAATACGGAACCTTAAGCATCCCGTGGTTTAAATGTACCATCCTGACAGGGGTTTCTTAAAAGGGGCGTGGTTATGGATGGAAATGAGGAGGGAGGCGGCCCTCAGCCTGGAATGGCGGAGGAGGCAGGTGCCAAGCTCTTAAATGACAGATGAACAGATTGATGCAGCAACCTTCATCACACAAACACCACATAAACTCAAGGCACCTGGATCCACAGCTGCAAGGGAGGCAGAGACCGAGGGCTGCCGGAGGGTTAGCGTATCATTATAGGATCAGACCCTTCACTCTGTCAGCTGGACTAGAGGATGGGCTGGGAGCTGATTGCTGGAGGCTGAAGAGAGGCAAATGGCAGTTGCTAGTACTGAAAAGGCCTGTGTTACTATATGGTATGCGGTTGTGTGTTTTGGCCCAGCTACGCTCCGACCCAGCAATGCAAAGGGTTATCTCTCAAGTGTGAAGAATGTTCTGGTTTTGTATTGTTGGAGGGAGTCTCTGTTTGTGTTGGAAGAGGGTGACAAGCACACGCAGTTGTGAGGTGCAGTGCTACACATAGAGCGGTCTCAGTTGTGATGTGCAGTGCTACACATCCAGCGGTCTCAGTTGTGATGTGCAGTGCTACACATCCAGCGGTCTCAGTTGTGATGTGCAGTGCTACACATCCAGCGGTCTCAGTTGTGATGTGCAGTGCTACACATCCAGCGGTCTCAGTTGTGATGTGCAGTGCTACACATCCAGCGGTCTCAGTTGTGATG
>JACXGJ010005432.1:0-39189 GCA_016801105.1 Esox niger
CCCCCCCCCCCCCCCCCAAAAAAAACTTTCAAAACAACACAATGAGCAGATGCTATAGACAGAGTAGCAAGAATTTGATAGGTACTTGACACCCACCACCGGGAGTTCACTGATAATGAACTCTAGTATTTTAGTATGCTGATGAAAAAAATTCTCCGTTTATCATGTTTTGTAGCTGAGAGGAGTTATGGTTTGATTGTGCTAATATAGATTTCCCACAACTATACATTAATCTCTAAGAAAATCATACTGAAGTTGAATGAAATCAGAGATGCCCCACAATGGCCTGTTCCGATAAAAAAATACTTTATATTATGTCTCAAACAGTTTCTCTAAAATCTTAAGCTTAAAACTGCCCACAGGCTATCACTGACTATTTTTGAATACTTTAGCTGTGCCAGAACTGATCCCAGGATAAATTGACCATAACACAGCCAAATATAAAATCAGGCACCACATTCTCCAATTTCCAGTTTTGAAAAGTTTAACAACCGTAAGTAGCTCTGGATAAGACAGTCTAAAGATAGATAGGAGGGGGAGATGCAGTAGATTAAGTCCAAAAATGTATCCACTTACTACTGCACGTCACTCAGGAAAAGAGCATCTGCTAAATGAGTTCAAAGTAAATGCAGACGAACTCTATGTACAGTTAATGCTGAGATCAGAGGTTTATGTAATCTTCATTATTATTTAGTCAGAGAAGAGACATGAACTCATCACTTCAACAGCATAGGTTGCTTTGTTTTAGAATGATTAGGTCATATTGTAGATTCAGTTAAGCCAACATCCCTTATTCACAAATCACTAATTAGAGAGATTGTCTTGGTTAATGCAGGACTTAACTATCATGTACGTAAAGAAACATGCAACAAAGAGATGAACCAAAACTACAGGCTCTTATCACTCTACAAGTTACAGGCAAGTCTCTGGACGAAATGTTCCTGTGTGACAAAAAGTGTTTATATAGTCTGGCCACAACAGCTTACTATAGTGCAGAGCCAAAACACTTTTTCTGAGTAGGGACAATAGGTAAATACATTAACTAGCTGGTAGAAAACAAAAACAAGTCTTTCAGCATTCTGGGACCAAGACTGGAATCCCCAACTTTAGGGACTAAAGAGACATTGGAGTAGTTGCATTTGAAAAAGCTGTACACATGTAATGCATGCAGATGTTAAGGCCAAATAAACTTGCGGAAGCAGTTGCAATTCAGTGTTAGCCTGCAAAAGGGGGATGCCTTTATATTTTGAATCACTATACACCTCATGAATGTACTTAATTGTTGTGGATAGCCAAATTAGAGACACGCCCTTAAATGAGCCAGTGCTTTCTGGGACTATCCCCTTGTTGCAGCCTTGTGTCAATGAACACAACATGCAAACCTTGGTCTAAACCTTGGTCGGAAGCCTCTGTAGTAGTTCTGCCTCATTGGTTTGTTGCCCTGGTCTGGACCTCCCTGGTTCTCATCACCTTCTCCACCCTAAAAACAAACAAGAAACAGTCAAAATCATTAAACATTCAAACTAGATCTGGGTGTGACACGTTCTGCGTAGAAAGATTTAAAATATATATGCTCTAACAAAGGTTGACTGAAAGGAAGATAAGGCCGCAGAACTGTATCAGAGTTTGGGGACAGGCACGACTGAAGTAATAAATCAATTCATAAACGACTGGACCAGGTTTTAAAAATACCATTGAATTGGTCAAGACCCTATTTGTGGAGTGGAGAAAAGGACATTAATCATACTTTAATGTTGTGAGAAATGAAGGGGCAGGCAACATTATGGGCCATTTGCTTTCGTGTGAATCTAAACAGGAATGTTTCCCATTAGAACACAAAGAAAATTTGATCAGTTATGGGTTTGCACTAGGTTTGAAAATCATCTTCTGATTAGTCTACACTTACAGAATAGGTTAAACCATGCAGAAGATAAGCGTGTATTTGCAGAAACACCACTCAGGTGTTATATTTGTCTTGACCAACACAGCGCGGTGAAACACTGGTCTAATAACCGGTTTGAAGCCAACGCTGAGTCCTGTCAGCTTGTGTGTGACGCGTGTGTTCGACGAGAGTGTACATGACATCACTGGAACCGGGCCGGACTGCTTCAGGAGTGCCTGTGACAGCATACCTCAGTCATCTCTCCACGAGGTGCGTTGGTGTACGGGGGCCGACGGCCGTAGCGTCTACGTACAAAGTATGGGGGGTAGCGCCGTCTCCCGGGGAAGGAGGGCCTGCGCTGCTGGGGCTGCATCTCTCCCTCGGGGGCGCTCTCTGCACCCTCACGGCTCTTGCGGGGGGGGCGCTCTCCTTCACCCTCGCCGTCGCTCTGGTAGTTGTCCGGGTATTCGCCGTCACGTGCTGGGCCCCTCCTGCGGGGGTAGCGTCTGTAGCGGTTCCGGTCAGCAGCATACTTGCTACCCTGCACGGGAACACCCGCCGGGCCGGTGACATTGGCTGCCTCTGCTCCCTAGGGAGAGGAACATACAAAATACTGCTCAAACCACAGGGTTACAACTACACAAATGTGACGGATAAATAAAACGCACAGACTGAGGAACACTAAAATATTCCAAAAACATTAGAAGTTGATAACTTAAAAACATGCATCCTCCTATGTGTGTGGGGGCTACAACTACCTTCTCCCCTTCAACCACATCAAACTCCACAGTTTCTCCATCTCCAACACTGCGAAGGTATTTCCTTGGGTTGTTTTTCTTTATGGCCGTCTAAAATAAATGTTCATAAAAAATCATTTCATTAGGCACTAGGCTGTGGTGCGCCGTTATTTTGTCAGGGAATACATTGATCTATCCACAGGAGAATTTGAGTGTGTTACCTGGTGGACAAAGACATCTTCTTTTGTGTCATTCCTTGTGAATTAAGGGAGAACAACAAAATACATTACACAAGCCAATTAAAGTAAAAATTATCCACTGCATAATTTCTAATTATATTAAAACCAGCAGAGTAAGAGCCAACAGGTTTCATTGTACACTGATTAAGTCCTTAGATGACAAGAGCATGTAACAGACAGCCAAATCAGCTTGCCAGCTTTGTAAGCAAATCAAAGCTGTAATAGGATTGAGAATGTTACCGAACATACAACCATCATATTAGTGGCTTGAGGGGAAACTTACCTGTTGATGAAACCATAGCCATTTCTGACATTGAACCATTTGACTGTACCCAAGACCTTAGTTGCTAAAACAAAAAAAACAACAAAAAAAGTAGTATGATTACTTACATAAAATAACACAACAGCCTGTAACTGACAAAGTATGGATTGAAGGCGACAGTGGCAAACTTCAAATGAGAAATTAAATTGTGACGACTGAATTTACACAACAGGTCCTAACCAGGATCACAGAAAATACTAGGGAAGCAAAGCTATATTTAACCACCAACAGTTGGCTTTTTATAGATTCTGATGCTAAACCCTTGGTGTTTACTGGCAGCTGCCGTGGCCTGGACCAACGCATATCATTAGTTTACAATACTGACCGTCCAACGTTGAGGGTCTTATGAGGCCAGCGCTTACCGCCCTAGCCTGTTCAGCCAGTGTGGCCTAAAGAAATGGGAGTCTCTAGGCGTAGCATGAAAATGTAATGTGTAACTAGGAAGTGTAATAATTTACTCCCCGAAACTGTCTAACTAGGTTATGTTTTTATAATGACTAGCTTGCAATGAGCAAAACTATTTCCCTAGTTCAGATGCGCACAAGGAAGTACTCGAAACTATACACGTGGAGTCGCACCCTAAGACGCCTGCTAGCCTGCTAACGTCACTCAGCTAGCAACGCCAAGCCACCTACCGACTTTAATTAGCTACCGTTTGTAGGTTATCGTTGGTTTCAACCATGTGGTTGGATGTAAGCCAGGATGCTGAATACCTGGTCATTCAGCTCGTCCCAAAAAAATATCAACGTGTAACAGTCGACATTTGGTTTGGATGTGTTTAGTTAAACGCGTGATACAACTGAAATTGGCAGTCAAACGTGGACAAAAGAAATTCTTATATCTGAATATCACGGCGGACATTTTGGATGCCACTACAAACTCGCCTGAATTGAAATCAAGTTGGCTACCGCTAACTAGCTAGCTAAGCCACCGACAACTCCGCTAACAAAAGCATTTGGGGGCGTTATGATACTTTTTGGATTGGTCCTTGCCGGAAAGCGTTAGCGATAGAATAACGTTAAACAATTAGACAAGTAGATTGTAAGCACGAACGATATCACGCAAGCTAGCTAACTACCTAAGTATCGTTAACGTAATGCACGTCTACGCGAACAAAGGGATAAGATTGAAATCGTGGCTCTGCAGTGTAGTCTGTCGTAGGCCTCCAATGAATTATCCGTCGAACATCGGCTATAAGTACCTGTAAATATGTTTAATTAACTAGCAATGTATATAGCTGTGTTTTTTGTGTATAATCCGTGCATTTCTAGTATCAGTGTCGTTAATCGGTCAGTACCAATGCCAATATCAATTCGTTCAAGCCATTTAGCAGAATGGCTAACTGCTAACGTTAGCCTGATTGTTACAGCACGAGACCGTGGCTGTGGCTAGTTAGCAACCATTCCCATGTGCCATTCCACATTTATTCTAGTTGGCCAACTTTCCTAGGAACTACACATATGTATATTATCGAGGTACAACGTCAGTTCGTGTATACTGTAGACCCACATTCATTATTGAACTTGTTAGCGAGTCAACTTGTTAGTTGATAAGTTAGAGGAACGATTCAGAGTTAGCCATTCTGATACGTAAATAGAGACCGTTTTGTTAGAAAAGGATTTGGGTGTCATTTTAATGACCAGTTAATGTCAATGAACGTTGTATAAGCTAGTTTACCAACATATTGCCGGTAGTGATAGCTAAGCAGAACTGATATTCGCGCACCGTTACTACTGTATACCCTAGTTACACATTCAGGTAGTCACCGTAATTCATTTGATACATATTTGCAAATAACGTTAGTGTGTCCATAAAATCTAGTCCTGCGTAAACTACATGTTCCACCTGGTTAACAGCTAGCTTACCGATGACCTTCTTATCCCCCGCGGAAGCTGCGGCTGCCGGGCTGGATGGGCTCTCCGCATCGACGGCAGGCTCCGGCGGTTGTTGTGTCTCGGCCTCGCTGCTCATGGTTTCTGGTTGGATATGCCGGCGGTGGCTCTCTAGTGTGTTTCCCGGTGCTAGATGGTAACCTGGGCCGGCGGTGGTGGGGGCTGCTGCCTTCGGGCTCTCAACTTTCCTCTCTCCGCTCCCGTTGCCGATCGAACTGGGAGGAACGAGAAACGATGCAGTGGAATATCCCCGGCCATAGTCCCTCCCATACTGTAATATAATTGGTCAAACATTTCCTCGTGATAAGCGTAACGAATACGTTTATTTTCTATTCGTTACATTGGTTGCCAGTTATTCGCATTGGAGCTATTAGTGGAAGACCCAGACCGCGTACGGAACAGAAGCGGTGTACCATGCTGAATGCGTAGCTCATTGACGCAACGTCAATATTATGTCTGAGTAAGTGCTAGATAACGTGAGTTTTTTCTTGTAATATCTCTTTCAAAATGTTGTTATACATATTTTAGCAATAAGGTACTAAGGGGTATGGTATATTGCCAATATATCACGGATAAGAGCTGTTCTTATGAGCGACGCATCGTGGAGTACCTGGACCCAGTAGTGTTAGTATTGGCCATATACCATAAACACCGTGTGGTCTTATTGCTCACTTATAAACCGGACGTTTTAAATTCCCAATGCTGATTGGTTGATAACCGTGGTAAATGTAAGCAATAAGACAAGAGAAAGCGTGGTCTAAGACCATTGGCCAATAGAGGCCAAGACCCCCTAAATACAGCACTTCAACTTGTAAAAAAAAATATAATAGTATAAAAAAAACAGTTTCCCTTTCCCGACGAACCAAACCGAGCAGCCTGCACAATTCACTAGTCATTCTGTCACATCACCATAGGGAGTGATGTATAGTAACTGTTTGATCTGATGGCAGCAGATTCTACTGCAGGAGTATACCGCAAGCGACAGCTGCCTCTCGACCAATCTCCATACTTCGTTTTTTAGGCTGTGCCATATAAGATTAAAGATGTTTGCCCACTAGCTGTAAAAACATCACCATTGGCTCAAAATAGATCCCCAGAATTCAACTGTGCTCTGGGTTTTCCATTCACCCCTAGTTTTTTACACCTCATTCTATTTATTAGCAAGTAATCAAACCGTTTATTGCATGAATCAGCTAGTACATTAGAGATACAATAATGGTTCATTTCCAGGATAAATCTGACCATACTGCAGTAGAGTTTACATGGTGAAGATTCAACCTCCATAGCTTGTAGCTTTTGTCTTGTTTTCTGACATCTTATTCCTGTGCGTTTTATTATATGCTGATTTTATGCATAACAGATAAGGATTTTTTGGTTTCCTATCAAGAACAAGAAAGCCCCACATCAAATGAACACACAAATCACAACTTTACTTGCCAGTGGGATCGACTATATAGCAAGAAAACCCCAGCCCAAACCACCCCCCATCCTTTGTCATGATAATGCCCCATTGGCACTGTACATGAGTATTGGTTGATGTGTGAAGAGCTTGTTGTTAATGGCCGGGTCCTGTTGTCCTACACAAAGACAGGCTTTAACATTGACCCAGAAGCCTCCCACCAAGCCCCCTAAAAACTTTCCCTGCTCCATAAGAGAACAGATCTGAAAGGATTCTTTTGTACCGGGATGGAAAAGGTCCAAGGTGGGGGCAGGGGACTAGCTTTTTATGTGTATGTACGTTTCCTTACGTATGTACTATACATATGTACAGTGAACTCTAAAGGTTTTTGGACCAGTGTCACATCTAGTTTTTTTTTACTCTGTATTTCATTAAAATGAATTTGAAATGACACAACCACCATGAGGTTAAAGGGAAGACCTTAATTTGAGTGTATTAACCTTAATTTGAGTGTATTAACCTTAATTTGAGTGTATTTATATTCAGATTTAATTTAACATTTAAAGCATGTTTTATGCATAGTCCCATTTTAGGATACCAAAGGTATTTATGTCCAATATCAATCAAATTTATTTAAAACGCCTGTTTTAAATCAACAGTTGTCAAAGTGCTTTTACAAAACACCCAGCCTGAAACCCCAAGGAGCAAGCAACAAAAGCGTTGAAGCACAGTGGGCAGGAAAAACTCGCTAAAAGGGGAAAATATTTAGGAAGAACTCTAGAGGAACTAGACTCAGAGAGGTGACCATTTCTCTAAATTAGTAATATTAAGTACTGAGTTGCATATCCTTTTCATAAAGTGATTGCCTGATGTGTGTGACCTATAAACATCACCAGAAGCTAGGTAAGGAGTATTATCCTTAATGAAGCCCTATTAGGTCTGTATGTTCCGGTTTGTTCTTGGGCATTTATGCCTTCAGTCTTATCTTCAGAAAGGGATTCAGATTGGATAAAAACATGGTTATATATTTGCTAGGCTTTGTATCTAAATAGTATTAGCATTGCATCCAAAACATTCAAAATAATCTAAAATGTATTGTGAAGCTCAGCAAAGACACTTAAAGTTTCATCATTTCATATGTCTAATAAATTGAATGCTTCTGGAAGCAGTGTAAAATAATTATTGATACACTGACATTTCTAACAACTATTAGCAAAATAGGGCTTCCTTAAAAAGCAAATTAATATTATCAGTTCATAAAAAGGTGATAGTTATTCATAGCTCAGGCCCAATTAACTGTTGTTTTTTCCAGCCCTCCCCTATTTCCACTTCTGATTAGACACAAGCTGCATTTCGTCTTTGGCTGATGTGCAGTGTTGTTTTTGCAACTAACATACCTTTTGCAGTTATGGACAGAAAGTTTTCCATTAAAAACAGACACTAAAGAAAGACACTCATTATAGTCTAAGAAACCCAGGGTGAGATCAGTGGATCTAAAGCCTTCTCTTGCCACAATCAATGTCAAAGTGAACTGCACAGACCTACATGGGTCATTAGAAAAGAAGATGCTCTAAAAAAGACTATCAAGAAATCTCATGTTTGCCACACAAGTGGTAAGAGATGAAAACTACCAATTAACTTACTTTTTTAAAAGATATTTTATTCACATGATCCATATTTACACACACATTTCAAATTGCTAAAATGTGCAAGTTCAGAAGGAAAACAGTACATGACTTGGTAACATATAATGGACCGCCCTTCTTTGACTGATGGCCTGAATGTGTGTCCAAGAAGTAAGACAAGTTTGATCCATCCTGTTCAAATGGATGAAGTAGTGACACAGACCATGATGAGGATACATTATGCCAAGAGGCCATCACTGCAACCCTATTCTGGTCACTGCTTTTGTTGACTAGTGTCACTAATGCATGCAGCTGAATAAAAATTGTGACGTTTTGGTTAGAAGGGATTAGGCTTGGGTCTAGTTGATGTCTAAGAGAAACAGTACTTGACATGAGCATTTCCCAAATGTTACACATAGCTAAATCATACACCGTTTAATTGATACAATGGACCCTTTCACATCCTAGTCTTACAATTTCAGGAACTGAGAAACTATGTAAAACATGGATGTGTCCGTTTGCGCAGCTGTACTTACTATACATAGGAGAAAAATGTAATGTGTGTAGTAAAGTTTAACAGATGAACTTCCACTCAATTTAAAGAAGTAAACAGAATTAGGTATAGGTCTATTGATGGCAAATGTGACAAGAACACACTGATTGAAATAATAAGTAAATTGCTGAGTTGGGTCACATTTCCCCACATTGGGCTATGAGGATGGGGAGCTTGGGTTTGTTGTTTGGGCCGGTAGGAACGTTCTGTGGGAGAAAGAGTCCAGATAACGTTCAATGACATACAGCAATTTCTACACAACAATAAAAAAAATGCTACAGTAGTAAACAATTCTTATCTACACTCCACATGCATTTACTTGATATTAAAACTTTGAAACTGGATTTCCCAAATAGAAAAGAAATGTTTTATGACGTACAAACAGTACCAAATATCATATTTTATTAACTGTTTAGAAATGAAAGGGCTTTGTGTCAAGCTCGAATAAAGTATTTGCTCCTTTTCTGAACGTTTTATTTCTTGGTCCTCTCATGTCTAGGGAACCAACATTGCATTACAAAGTATGAATTTGATGATTTGATATCATCACTTAAGAGTTGTGGTAGCGATGGTTCGACAATACTTTGCTACCATCAATGAATCATTATTTACACTACAGCGTACATAATCATGCCATCTGACATGAGAATGTGAAGGCCATCTGACACAAATTATGCTTTGTTTAAGAAAAGTCTTCAAGTAAAAGGTCTGGGCATCTGTTTGCTAAAGTGCACCTGGGACATGCAGCAAGACCATCCAAAATGAACCAAAACCAAAAAATGTCAGAACAGCTTAAAAGCTGTCTCAAGTCTACACAATTTATGTTGTGGCATCGACATGCTTTTACCAGATTTGTATTGACAAATCTGACTGACTATACAATACCGTATGTATATAATCCCAAATGTCTGCTTAGAAAACAGAAAATGTGTTGTTTCCCTGACAGATAAAAAATTGACCTTCCATCTCATTCAATCTGCATGTATTTGGGTCCTGTTATTAAGAAGTGTTTGAAGGTTTGTTACACTAGCAATACTTCAGTAATGAAGGTCAGCATGACTGAACAATTTTGAACAGTAAATGCCCAAGCTTGTCCTACCTGAAAATAATAAAATCAGGTAGAATAATTTTAATATATATATATTTTTTCTTCAGTGTCAAAATCAATGAAAATCATTATATGCATACATGATTACATGAAAGGCGAAGGAAAACATCAAAACAACCTCTCATTTCCATATTCATTTGTAGCCTATTCATTTGTATTTACAAAAATATAAATCTTTCCACCCACATATGCTGCACCAATGCATAATATCAGCAAATGGAATTAGTTTCCATCAATGACACAGCTCTAAGCTGACTGTCAGCAGAATACAGAAGCCTGTCTATTTTCCACCTCAACATTGTGGGAAGCAGTAACTCAACAGTAGGAATGTAGACTGCTTTGTTTCTCATGAGTCATAATATTAGCAATATAGCCACTACAACTTGACCTGATCAACCGCATACACGCCATCTTACATCTAGGTTTTTGGTGCAGTAGAAGTAATAAAAAAGTGCTTTAAAAATAAATTAAAAGTTCACTTCAGACAGTCAAGGCTTATTCAGTCATTTCTAAGTGGGAGTCCAATTCTGATTCCGCCATATTGAAAAATGAAATGTAAAGCGGGTTAAGGTTAGGTAAAGATCTCAGTGATGTACCACGTTTAATTTGTCAAGGAAACAACAGCATTGTCTAGATTTAATAAAGCACTAGTTCGGATTATACATTTTCCTTTGGGTTTCCTTGCAAAGTTGAGGGCTCAACAGTACAATAACTATGTAACTCAAGAATACATTTTGCATTAACAAATTTGGAGCAAGACCTCATAGTTGCTTCTGCTTATTGTCCATAAAAACCAACAGGCCTTATAAAATAACATATTTTTATTGAATGATTATAAAAACTCATTACCTCAATTTTTCTCATTACAAGCAAGCCGTCGACCACTTTTCCTGAAATGTTTAAGTAAGATATGTCAAGACCCATTTCCATGTTAAATTGTATCAAATGTGATTCACGGTCTACAAATGCTCACCAAAGACCACATGTTTCCCGTCCAGCCAGTCACATTTGGTGCAGGTAATGAAAAACTGACAGCCATTTGTGCCAGGGCCACTGTTTGCCTGATCAGAAAGGGTTGAAAAATCGATTTTACTGAATGTTATACAGCTACATAAACAAGGAAGATTGTCTATTCTCAAAAATGTATGATATCATGTGGAACATGTGTTGAAAAGCACCAGTGTTTGAATATTATTCTTGGTCATAACATAGAGGTACAGTACCATTGACAGGAGGCCAGGGGCAGAGTGCTTCATTCGAAAGTTTTCATCTGCAAATGGTCCTCTATAGATGCTGCAGATACCTGTACCGTCGCCCTACACGGTCAAGGCAAACAAACAGCATGCTGTATAAGTTCACATAACTGCAGCAACAGAGGAATATCACAGAAACAGGGACAGACCCATGCATTTCATGTTGCTGTTAGATGATTGTGAACTGACATGGTGCTGGGCGTCAACCTGTGGAAGAGTATCACATGAACAATGTAGCATTGCTACAGCAACAGCATTTACTGAAAGTAACATCTGACCACACCCACCTTTAAATCTGAGTTAATTAGAGATGTAATGGTACATTTAAGTCTATTAAAATGTTGTGGAACAAAGAGTGTACTGGCCAATCAGTGCAAAGAAGCAACAAACTGATTGGATGAGAAACCAGCTGTTCTCCAGCATCCAGGCTCAGATTGAAGTATCCACAGTAAGTCATGAAACTCAGCTGTAGTTCAGAACATTGTGGTCAATAACACAGGTAGATGGGGCTAGAGTTTCACGGTAGACAAAAAGCTATTCCACATGTTTATTACCAAAATAATACAACTAACTCAAATAAAATGATTTGTCACAAGATTATAAGCGCCACATTTATGGGAAGTAGCAATAAATAACAACTGAAAGTAAGCCAGAAGTTGTTGGTTGCACTGAAATCTGTAAAGGATTGAGGCCTTCATTTCCTTGTTGTTTACAATATGATGAATGAACTAACACTTTGGCTGTTATTGAAAAACAACAGAAACAACCAAGAGAAAGGGATTTACTTACATTTACAAAGTCCCCTCCTTGGATCATGAAGTCCTTTATCACCCTAGCAGAACAGTAAATACAAAACATTCACAACGAGTTAAGTTGCAAACACTAAAATGTAATGATTAATTTCGTACCAAATAATGACAAGAGTGTGCTACCATTAACACTTCATTGACTAAAAACCCTACAATAGATATTGTACATGGTTTACATGTTTCCATAAAACCTCTTATCATCATCGTCCCACTTGAACATACCTGTGGAATGCACAGCTTTTATATCCAATAGGGACACCATCCTTTCTGTAGGAGACAAGAGTTTTTGCACAGAGAAATTAACATGATACCCACTTTTGACTGGTCATTTGGTTGTTCCAATGGTCAGAACAGAAAAAGGTTGGACAGGATGCCTTCAGTTGCTATGGTAATATCATTGGCAAGTCACCCAGAAGACATCAGTCCTCAGATACTGTAAGCATCATTCAGAAGTTTCTTAAGACACACCAACCATGCTTGAACTTAGTATGCTTTTAGTCATACTATTTAAAATATTTAGATATTTTAGTTGAATCCCCTGGTCTCATGTCCCCTTAATCTTATTTTGTGGAATCTCAAATTTTGACACACCCTTTTAATACATTCCACTAATGGCATGTGCAATTTAGCCACTGATTCATGCAGTGGTCTAATATCACAGCATTGCAGTACATCTGGTTATCATGGCCAGGTGTTGGAATCCTGGTTGTGACATCAACAGAGCCCGGGGACCTAGCAGAGGGAGATGCACATTGCAGATGGGTGGCCATGAAACAGCTGTCTTGTCTCACTCTAGTTATGCCTTTTGGTAAGTCAACCTACCAGCTCAGTTCTAGTTAGCATGTGATAAAAACACAAAAGCTAGTTAGCATGTCTATTCCAATTCAGCGAGCAGTGTGATCAAAACACAACAGCTAGTTAGCATGTCTATTGCTGTTCAGTGAGCAATGTGGCAGAAATACAACCGCTTGGCGAGAGCTTTGACTCTCCCGCACCTGCTGTGGAGTTCTTGCAATGAAGAAAGGTCTTAATCCAAAATAAAATCTGTAAAATAGTTTGATTTCATTCGCTGTACTGGTTGAGTTAGCAGTTTACTAAAACATCAACGAGAAGAGGTACATTTCCTGAAGAACATACATAAAAAAAAAAGCTCCATTTCATATAAAATATATTTTTTAATACATGCAGCTCGCTTAACCAAGAAGTCGATACCGGAATCCTTACACGCAGGAAGGAATGCACTTTCTAGACTTGACTGAGCTTACAGGCCCTACAAGGAGTCGTCATGGCACAATGAGGTATGGCAACCTAATTCAACTTCTGATCCCCCAATTTTAATGATTGAAGGTATGGAAAACTGAAGTAGATACCAGGGACCAATTGCCTATGCAGCGTCCACAGAGAATGCCTTACCTGAATTCCCCGGTGCAGAACTGCCTGTAAAAGACAAAAAGAGGTGATCTCCAACCAGTATTTAATTATCCCAATTAAGCGGTGTTGCATGAGAGTGCAATGAACTAACATTTTGAAAATATTGTTAAGAAACAATTCAGAGATGCCTCTTCTCCTCAACATGTTTTTATCTGACATTCTATAACATTTTGACATAAAACCTGAAGCAGAAATGTAGACTTGCAGGCATGCTTTTACACCAGGAAAGCATACCATTGGTGTGTCTGGGAAAGCTTTGTTTACTATTAGACTACCTGAAGTTCTCTGCAGTCTTGGGAACCACATCGGCAAAGAGTTCTATCTTCATTCTCCCAACTTCCTAGAAAACATTAAGTCAAAGGGAATTAACATTTCAGTGTGGTGAGTGATTCAAATTCCCAAATATGGGACAAAAGGATGGTCTCGTCACAATGATTGTAGAAGTGCTCATAGGGGAACGACAGCAACACGAGCATCCACTTAAAATGTTCAGTAATAGCACACTGATCTTATAATCAAGATCTTGAATCATGTAAAATATCATCACCAGTCACATTCATAAGTTGGATCAGGTGTACCGTAGGTCAGTTGGCAAGGGGAATGTAATGCTTCTCTTTTCATGGGCTAGAATTAGTAGTCAGATTGTCATCTAAAACATTTTTTTTATAAATAATTGTTTAATACGTTGTTTTAATTAAATGTGCAGGGTTAATAACCTATCAGTTGTTAACCTTTACTTAAAAAGAACACTTCTTTAGAGCAAATTATACAGGTTTGAATTCCGACTGAAATACAGGACTAACTCAAATCTAGGACATTATTCTATTTTGAAACACAGGACATAAAGCCAAAATACAAGACTGTCACACTATATTCCACATGTGAATGTTGATAGGAGAGAGACCGCAATGTTATAATCAACTTGTTTGACCGGTTTTTGAATGTTTGGTTTGCCCCGGTCATTTTGCTGGAATGCATTTTGTCTAAAGAATCTTTGTTGAAAACACCACACTACCCTTGCAGATTTCATAGCCATTTGACAGATTGAATTTCATGACTCCAATTGGCTGCATCTCTATGTACAAATAAAACTTGTAAGCATACATGTGGTGTGGACAATGGGAGGCTTGTCTTTGATTCAAAGTAGCCTGCCATATCTGGACATTGTCCAAGGAACCTTTAACCCCTCACAAAGTACAATAGCTGTTACACAACTGTATAAAACATGTGGTCTTAAGAGGTACGGGGAGTGCAGACTTTATCTAACCCTGCTTAAACATCAGTCTGTTGAAGTTCTGGTTGTGATGCTACTGAGTGAAGTTGTCACCCTATAAGGTGCTTTCTGGTATGGCTTGATATTTTTTCTTCATTGAAGATGAAAAACAACATACAGTGGATATAAAACCCCTGTTAAAATGCCATGTTTTTGTGATGTAATTTTTTTTTATATAAAGAAACTGTGAGAACTTTTACCACCTTTAATATCACCTATAACGTGAACAGTTTAATCTTTGAAGGGGAAAAATGAAAAATCCCACAATAACCTGTTTGCATAAGTGTACACACCCATAAACTAATACTTTGTTGAAGCGCCTTTTGATTTTATTACAGCACTCAGTCTTTTGGGGTAGGAGTCTATTAGCATGGCACATCATGACATGGCAATATTTGCCCACTCTTCTTTGCAAAAGTGCTTCAAATCTGTCAGATTGCGAGGACATCTCCTGTGCACAGCCTTCTTCAGATCACTCCACAGATGTTCAATTGGATTCAGGTCTAGGCTCTGGCTGGGCCATTCCAAAATGATAACCTTCTTTTGGTGAAGCCATGCATTTGTGGATTTGGATGTGTGCTTTGGGTCATCTTCAGTTTTCTAATGAATGCCTGAAGGTTTTGTGCTTTTCTTAATTCCCTCCATCATGACTAAGGCCCCAGTTCCAAGAGAAAAAAAACAGCCACCACCATGCTTCACTCTGGGTATGGTGTTCTTTGGGTGATGTATTTTTTTCCCCACAAAACATACCTTTTGGAACTATGGCCAAAAAGTTCAACCTTCATTTCATCAGACTATAACACATATTCCCACATGTTTTTGGGAGACTTGATGTTTGTTTTTGCAAATCTCAGCCGGGCTTGGATGTTTTTCTTTGTAAGAAAAGGCTTCTGTCTTGCCACTCTACCCCATAGCCCATTCATATGAAGAATACAGGAGATTGTTGTCACACTCAGACAGTATATGCCAGAATTTACTGCGGCTCCTTCAATGTGGCTGTAGGCCTCTTGGAAGCCTCCCTGACCAGTTTACTTCTAGTCTTTTCATCAATTTTGGAGGGTCGTCCAGTTCTTGGTAATGTCTCTGTTGTGCCATATTTTTCTACTTGATGATGATTGTCTTCACCGTGTTCCATGGTATATCTAATGCTTTGGAAAATCATTGGACCCTTCTGACTGATATCTTTCAACAATGAGATCCCTCTGATGCTTTGGAAGCTCTCTGCAGACCATGGCTTTTGCTCTGAGATGCAACTAAGAAAATGTCAGGAAAATCCTACTCGAACAGCTGAACTTTATTTGTGATTATTCAGAGTCACTTTAAATGATGGCAGGTGTGTAATGACTTCTATTTAACATGGGTTTGTATGTGATTGGCTTATTCTGAACAAAGCCACATCCCCAGTTATAAGAGGGTGTGCACACTTATGCAACCAGTGTGTTTTAAGGTTTTTATTTTTCCCCCTCGAAGATTTTAGTTTGTTTTTCAATTGAATTTCATCACACTATGTAGGTCACATTTAAAGTAGAAACATTTCTGACATGATTTATCTTTGTCTCATTCTTTTACATTACAAAAACTGGTATTTAAACAGGGGTGTGTAGACTTTCTATATCCACTGTACGGCTTTTGTAGCTTAACCGAATTTGCTTCACCCATTTGGGCAAACTTTGGCTTTCTTCTGAATGAGAATGGTTTCAGACAGAGATCCTGTCTGAAACCAGAGAAAGTGAATGTGTGTTTTTTTGTGACCATTGATTAGTTATCAGTATGCCTAGTTTGCCCTTGCAATATGGTAGTATTCTTATAGAGTTGATTAGACAATTTATTTCGACTTTCACTCCATATTTTATCAACATTTTGCATACTCATTGAGTGTAATTTGTTCTTTCCTTTGAGATAAATATATTTCATTTCTGTAAAATGTGTGTAGTCTCAAGTCTCATTGTGTCCAAATTGCATACAAACGTGACGATGGTTTGATGTCGGGAGGGTTACAGTGGTACACAACCGAGAAATCTCCTCCCCCATAATCAGGATTTTTATATCATGAAATTGAGAACATTTAAATAAAAATGTGCCACTCATGGCTAATCAATGATCAAACAGTGTCTTAAGTGTTAACAATTTATGTTGTGTATGTCTAATTCCCAACATGACTGCTTAAAATAATAATATCCATCAGGTAATTTAATGAATACCAGTGGGTTTGAATTGTAGTGCCAACTGTAAGGATGTCAAGACCCCAGTGACACAACATTAAAACAGAAAACACAAAGCACATTTAACTAAAACAAACTATTGCAACAAAGCAAAAAGAAACATGTTAATTCATGAGACAGACAATAGCCTATTATTGTTTTTAGTAAATCAAGTCAGCTTCCTGTTTTCTTTGCTTGCCTTAATACCAAGGTATTGTGCCATTGCTATATGGTGAAAACCATAGTACCTACAAAGTATCCATTAGTTCCAGTCACTTAGTAGTTACCACTGACTATCTGGTTGTAAGTGGGCAGTAAAACAAATGGGCCTACATTTCCATACTTACTACAGCAACATTTTCAAATGCCATATGCAGCATTCAGACTAATCATTATGGAGATGTAAGGGAATGAATCATTATATATTAGTCTGTGTGGGTTTCTGGGCTGGATCTCTGTACGCATCCCTGCCTGTCACAGCACTGCGGGGATGAAGGGGCACATTCAATCCCTCTGACAAGAGTCGTTTGTCCAAGGCATCCCAGGAGAAACCCCTTCACCCACCCAACAGTCCTGGCCAGTCAGTCCCCCCCTTACGGATGTCAAGCGTCTGCAGTCAACATGCCACATCATCTTTAAGAGGAGTGCAGTGACTTGGATGGATCAAAGTGATCTGGCTGAAGGCATCTTTCTGAGACGGAAGACCAAAGATCAAGACAGAATCAACAACAGGTAGGGTCAAGGCTGGCTTGAACCCCCCCCCCCCCCCCCAAAAAAGATATGGATGAATGATTAGGCTATACAGTGCCTTACTTCATGCCTGTCATTTTAAAGGTATATTTCTAAGATAAGTGTGTACAGAACAGGCTAGATGAGTGTGGGGAAAAAAGAGAAAAAATTCAAGACCCACTGCACTTTTGACAAATTAGACACTTCCTTATCACCATGATGGTATTTTAGTTAATTTGTTACAAGATATAGTTAACATGTGAGATTCACTCCATTTACAAATAAACACTATGACCTAGCAAGGCAAAGAATATTTCGTTTGCCACCCAATTTAGCTAGCCTAGGCCACAGCATCTTTCGGCCCCTCCTGTTCAGCACTGCTTTCCCTTAGCTCTGATAACATTAAAGCAAGCATTAAATCCTCTTGTAGTCAGAACCTCTCTCTAACCCTGGCCCAAAACAAATAAATGTGACTCATCTTAATATGCTGAACATTTACGGTGATATGAATGCAAAAACTGTGTGGAAAACAGCAGCTCGTTAAATGCTGAGGTTGGGTCACTAAGGTAAGTAGTCTGTTTATTCTAGTAAACAGCCTACAAAGCCTTGAACCTGCTATGCATTACAAGGATTCTGAAGAAACATAACAGGCAGCACATATAAACATCTTATTTGTCATAATAAAAGCCTAATACGTCACGGAAGAATTACATTTACAGTGTACATACATTTTAAAAAGCCGTTCACAACATCCGTGGCCATACATTTTTTAGCTTTGTTTTCACTCCAGACTAAAAGATGTTACAGCAACTATTATAGATGGATATTTCTAGTTGGAACTGTGTTAGCCCCACAGGCATCGTTATAGGGCACGCAGACTTGTCAACAATCAATTGTTTCTGTAGTCTTAGAAGTAAATCCTCACCCCACCCAAAACCTGTCTAAGAACAACAAGTAGCGCAAAAGTGAGTACAGCAATCATCTGTGGGGGGAAGGGCAAGGGGGGGGAAACTGGCAGGTAGAATGACAGGTGTGTCTAGTTTCATCCAGGAAATACAGAACAGGTTTGACCCACCCACAGCAAAGCAATAAACGGCTCATGTAATTCTGAACCTACCAAACGCTTCTCTGGCCAACTGTTGAGAGTACAGCACATACGATTTGATGCTCCTTCTGTTCTCCAGCTACTCCTATGTGATTGGGATTAACAGCAACTGAGAGGTGGGTCTACATGACGTTTTCAAAAGATAAGTGTCACATGGATAGACCGCTTGTGTGCTGTTGCAAACGTTTTATTTGAATTGTACTAAATTAAGGTAGTTGCTAGGTTTGCATTAGAGCGAAGAGACAGAACCGGACAATGACATTACGTAGAAATTCATGGACAAAACAGCAGATACAACACAACTTAAAACCATATTCAGCAAGTTTACATCTTTGATGATACGTTACTATATGTGGATATGACCATGGTTTGGTACATATACAGAAAAATGTGTTTCCTCCTACACATGGATTAACTTGTTTTCTATCTGAACATGTAATCAATAGGTTGCCAAACTGGCAAATGTTAACCCTTGACTACCATCTGACTGTCACCAGTTTAATAAAAACATAGGCAACTCTATTTCAATCTGTGGTTGGTGGGATCAAAGGAATTAGTGTTAAAGCATGCTACAATCAATAAAGCATAAGTTATGTTGACTCCGGTTAAAAGGTGTGTAGTGGGTTGTTGCTGAAAAGTCAGGTAATACAGAATTACATTAGAAAAAACGTCATAGAAGCTGGTTATAAATAACTCTTCATCAGCATAACTCTTCAATGTTACACTCTCTTCAACAGCATATTTCTGAACATGGTGACATTGAACAGAATGTCACAGATCCAAGAGATTCTTTCTGTGGAAGGGCTCAAAGACAGAAGCTACAACATGCTAGCTATCCTCAAGTCATGGGAAGAGAACAAGATTTGCAGTGAGGACAACACCAGCCAGTTTCTGATAATTATGCTTTTAAAGGTGGGTCTGGACTGTCTAATCCTGTCCTTGAGCAAACGCCGTCTTCATACCTCCTTCATGGGCATCTGTGGCCTCTCAGTCATCCTGACTGATGTTGTTTTGTCATGTGCTGTAGCAACCATATGGGTCCTGGGACCTGCCAGCCCCCAAGTGTCCATGTGTTTTCTCTTGGCACATGCCTCAACCATGTTCAACGCACTGCCTCTGCCCATCCTAGGACTGGGACTGCTGGACTATGCCTGCTTTCATACCGCCCCCTACAGGACCCTCTGGTACTGCATGCTTACATTGGTGGTGTGGGTGCTGGCAGCCGTACACTCTTACTGCTCAGCCTTCACCGGCCTGATAGAGGTTGAGTACGGGAGAGGGAGGAATGCTTTAGGGTGCGCAGTGCAGGACTCTGTGCTTGTGGTATATTTCTCAGCGGGGATCTCCATAGCCATTTGCTGTGTGCTGCTGTTCCACTACAAATGTATTCGATCCTTGATGAATGAGGCCAACAGGCTCTCAAAGCAGACGGACAATGCTATCTTTAAGCGGCAACACAGTCTGATCTATAGGTACAGCAACTTAAAGCAGCTAAAAGCTGATGAGAAAGCTCTGTTGAGGGAGACCAAATGGCAGAGCCCCCCCCTTTACCTGAGCCTGACGCTGGGCTTCGGCACAACGTGGGCATCCTACCTGGTCATGTGCGTCACCTGTGAGCTCTTGGGCCTTGCGGTCCCAGCTTATATATCCGTGAACATTTTGTGGTTGAAGTGTGCCGACAGCTTGTTGGTGGGGCTGATGTTCTGGCTCAAGGGTGACTGGTCAAGGCCGTACAGCGATCCCACCGACGAGCTCTCCCAGTGGCAGGTTTACTGGCACTTAAGTAGAGGATACGTTAAAGATGCTGAGAAACTTCCCAATGCTATGTCCACCCTGGTTGGAGAGGACAGAAACCCACTCCAGCAGGTCTAAAGTGGGCAACAAAAAAAAGCTGACACGAAAACATGAGCTAAGTGTTTTCTATGAACTTTTCCAATAGTCTAAAGATGTCCGGTTCCAATTAATCGTGATACAGAGGACAGTATGTGGTTAGTCATTGTATTGTATTGTTTAAAAAACCTAAATTATAGCCAAAAATACTTGCCGCCGACATGGGAGTGTAAGTTCATGTTTCTCAGTTACATTAAGTGTTATTACATGATTATTCAAAATGCTTTAATGAAACTGGATGACACTCAGGAGACATGTTTACATTATGTCAGAAAGAAAAGGAGTTACAAAACGTTCCTTTTAAAAATCATACATTTCACTGAAAAATTGTTAAACCACATGTTTTTACATGCTGTTTCCTCAACCCCATTTCATATCAATTGAGACAATGTCCTCTAGAATATGGCTATCATGTTCTGGAAGATAAATGAACTGAATTGTATAATAAATTGAACTGTTACCAATAAGATGATTGAAGGTCAAACCAATATGTATGTCAGTTGATGTATAAAGTGTAATTTGATGTTCTTGCTGATTTTCCTTGTATACTGTATTTTTTATATAAATGTTTCACATGTGGCCCTGCGTGTTGTTTTGCCTTTGGATGTATGAAAATAGGTTCTCAGTTTACTCACCTTGTTAAAAACTTTTTTTAAACAAACCTGAATCTGCTCTGACAGGGCTATACGAATGTTGTATTGACACTTTTCATTGTAAGCCCAATGTTTTGAACCATTCAATTCAGGTTCAAGCAAATAAAATAAATCTAAAAACAACCACGAAACAGGAGACTACTTTGATAGGCAAACTAGTCTGCAAGTGAGAACAACCTGCCCATCTTAGGTAAAGGTAGTTAATATGTTGCTGTCCTATCAGTCAGGATAGTGCTGCCTCCTAGAGTGTTCAGCCTTGAGTGGGACCATTTATTAGATTGGTTATCTATACCCCTTTAAGGCCAGAATACATAGTACACAACCCATGGGCATTAAGGTGGGTTAGGTAGAACCACGTTTTGCTATACAGGTTGATGACCATTGTTTACATCAATACAAAAATCTGATAATACCACGATGCTACTAGCGCAAGATAATATTTACCCAAAAATCTCCATAGGTTTCTCTGAGGTATTTACATTGTTTTGTTCACATGCTTGGTGTTTTTTTAATGTTAGTGTCAGTTTAAACTGCATCTTCTAATGAATGTCTGATTTCTACAATATCATCATATTCAACCTAGCAGATGGCAGCACAAGACAATTTCCCACAGATATGCCATGTCCTATTGTCTCAGTTGCCCTTAAAGTGCAGCTATAATTTATAAGAATATGTTAATGTTTTGTCATGTCGGGATCAACGTTAAATTAAAACGGGAATTTAACTTCACTGTTTCCTAGTCCATCTACCATGCACATAGTCTAAAAATATAATAATTTAACATGTGTTTGTATCATAGCTATAAAAAAAGAATGTAATCTAGGTACAGGACTGCCGGACTCGTAATGAAGGAAGATGTGGCACTGTGCCAGGATGCTGAGCTCGTCTAGCACCCTCTGTACAGTTAATAATACCTAGGCTGTTACTGTTCTCGGGGAGAGGGAAAGCAGCTAGCCCCAGCGAAATTTCATTTGTGATGAAGTGCACTAATAGTGTGAGATACTGCCCCACGGCAGTAAAGTTAGCAAAGACAAAAAAGCAATGTGACATCAAAATGGTTCAATATTCCAAGAAATTTCTTCTTTTGCCTTCGTGGAAACATGACCATTTTAAAATTGTGCTATTATATACAATGGGTGTCACAATATACCGGTATTGATGAAAACCATGATATTTAAAAAAGTAAATATTGATATTAAGTGAATTATACACATATGATAATATCGTATTTACTAGGCAAAACTGAAATTGTATTTTTCAACAAAAAAGTACTCTGTTTTCCGATACCTTATTCGTGCCACCTATAGACAAACAATGCACGTGCTTAAACAAAGAGACTGGATCCATGCACTGGCACAACTCTTGAGGCCCCACTAGAACCCCCAGGAGAGATCTGTAAAGATATGCTGTTTATTTTTCAAAAAAACTTCTTCCAGTTTTCCATAGCATATTCATGGACAAATGATGTATCTGCTTAAACTACAAGTCTGGACCTACACTAGTGTTTGAACCAACTCCTTTTCATAGCCTATTCACTATGCAAAAATGTGTTGTAGTTTTCCAAAAACTCCTCTCAGTGTTAGGCTTGGTGGATCTTTTGCTTATCAGTTCATCTGGTTGCCTATTCAGTTATAATTAAGATGAATTTGACTGACAGCATTACTTTCCTTAAATTTTTTTATAGATTCCACAATTATATTGTTACCATAAATTATTTTAGCTCTGATAATAGTGTAATGAATGCCTGATATCATGACAGCTCTATTATAAACCTAGCTGAGTGTTGTGTCTAGCATTAGCGAGCATATCCCATAGCCAAAACAGCATGCACTCCACTCAAGTGAAAAGGGGCATCTTATAGATGTAGATAGTTGCAACAGATTATCCATCTAAAATATTAGTCCAACATGTGCTATTTAAATGCTGTGCTCTGACAATCATATTAATGATGGCTGTATGTGGCCTGGAACTTCTGTAGTGATTGCACAACATTTTGTTTTTGTTATTCAGTATTTAAAAAAATTACTGAAATTACAGCAACAATCCAAAGGGAAAGAACAAAGACCCAAAAAGCAAAACTGTTTGATATTTTGGGACCACAACAAGTGTGTAGGCCTACACACCTACACAATTATACAATTTAAGTTGAAGTGATTTTTTATTACACGTAAAACTCACACACAAATAAAGAACAATTACGCACATGGATTATGCACATGAAAATCTATTTTTACTATGCCATGCATGAACCGAGAGAAGTTGAAATCTTTAAATTGAAATCTTGTAGGATAGCTATTTACGGTTTCCCTAATTTCCTGTTGTTCACACTGCCTATGGTTGTCATTAGCAATCCTGGAAAGTTTTGGTAACCTATTTTGAGAGGATAAGAGGAAACTGCCTAAACTCGAGATTGTGATGTTGTACATTAGAATTGTAAAACTAGATTTGTAAAAGCAAAAAAGGTCTGTTAGCGTTACAGAGGGTTTGTACGTTGACTGATCTAATTTCACATAGGATTTCTTTTACGATCATACAAACTTACTTATGGACTTTTTTACAATACGTACGCAAAAACTTTTGGCAGATATCGAACTCCATAGAATCTTGGAAATCGTATGAATTTACTCAAACAGTTAACCAAATTGTAGCAACTCAAATGCACCAACTACATTAAGCACACAAAGTCAGTGTTGTGTACAGAAAACACACTTGAGAGCTTGCAAGTCTGACATTAAACAGGTAAAAAAAATATATATATATATTTTGTGATAATGTAAATTAGTGATAATGTAGATTTGGTCTGGATGAAAACACAACCCCTGGTTTAGTAGTGTACTGAGAGTGTTTTTAACCGTATAAAATCTGAAACGTGTGGCCAAGAGAATGTGCTTCTACAAGTTGCACCTCAAGAAAGCAATTTCAGAATATATAAACTAAATATTCTTTAGACTGTAACCACCTTTATTAGGTTTGATTAAAAAGAACATAGGGTAATCAGGCTCCAAATTTGCCCCACCAGCTGTTGAGTCAGTACTATTTTCACGCCCAAGCAGTGTCACAAACAGGGTCCGTAATTAACACCTGCCAAGCGCCATCTGTGGAGAAATGTAATGTTTGACATGTGAATCTCAGACGGTTATCTGCCACACTGGCAGGTAAAAGTTTGTACCTAATGTTTCCTCTCATTGTAATTAGAGCAGCAGAGAGTGTTGCTGCTAAGTTGTGATGTGCCGCAACAGAATAACGGAATATTTTTATGACATAAGATTTTATTTAACAAACTTTGCGCATTTAATTTTTACTTACTGCCTTTTCAATCGCGCACAGTTTACAATTGCATGAGCATCAGAGCAGAGCAACAACGTTCGCAGTATCAAGCTAGCGAGTTACGTCAGAGAAATGTAACTGGCTGCGTCTCTGCACATGCATGTTTTTATTGAACTGTCAGTAAGTGGCTAATCGACTTTGTCGCTAGATTCAGCAAGTATTCAGACCCTTCTCGCGACTTTTTCTGGTGTTATTGGAGACTGACATGAAAGCAGATATCGTTCTTACTTTTCTCAACTAGCAGCGGGTGCTGCCGTTTCCCCCTCACCTGGCCCCCTCCCCTGTCCCAGAGTACGCACCGTACTCCCTCATGCAGCAGTCCCTCCCAGCTGCAGTCAGAGCAGGCGATGTTCACCCCTGCACGTCCAGAGACTGCAAATGAATCTTACATGCGGGAAGCCACCGCTGGCTGACCCCACGCTGGCTTACATTCAGGGCGGGATGTAAATGTAAAATATGTCTAAAATAAATCACTGCATTTGACTCACACTCACTCACCTTGTCCACTGTGTATGTGCCAGGTCTGTGACATAAGCTAAACATCTAGCTGGCTAGCTCATCATGTCTCTGTCTAAACTGTACACTCAAAAATACAGAAAGGAGTGGGAATCAAACCCTGAATTCAAAGGCTGGTTGAAGCTGTTTGAGGCCAATTATGCAAATTAGGCGATGGCGTCATCTGGCAACATTTAGGACTGCCAATTGCTACATTCCTTACTGAGGAGTCGGCAACACTGGACTCTGAGCAACATGTAACTATAAAGAATAGATGGGAGCTATAGTTCTGACTCCTCAATAGCTCCGCCATCTTACCTGGGACGTGTTAGGAAAAGTGAAGCCAATTAACACTAGTCATAGTAGTATTTTGTGGAGCAGTAATTTAGTCCAGAAAGAAAATAAACGATACAAAGGAGGTGGGAAACACTGTTCACGTATCAGCAATAGTGTACTTAACCGTACAGACCATGTTTTTAAATCAATGAACAAGAATGCTAATCCAGCCTAGTCGTAGCTGTTGAGCTATGTAACGTCACAGTATCAGAATTCTGATTTTTATTATAACGCTCTCAGCTAGTTTGCTGCAGCATGTTGCACACAACATTACATGAAATAACACATTTGTCAAAAAAACTTAATTGTTTTTTATAATCAGCAAATGGTGATGTTGGTGCCTGTTAACAAAAAAATTGCCTTTTTACTCCAATTACCATGCTGCTGTAAGCATACCAAAGTTCAGTGAACTAGCTTGCTGTTTAGTGTACTGTTACTAAAAGTGACTTCTACATTGAAATTATAATATGTTAATACAATACATACATGCATTATAATAAAAAAACGGTTTATTGTTATCTTTGGAAATAAATATAGATTTGCACTGTATTCAAAGTACTGTCCTGCATCTTCCTACATTGGACCATAGCCATTTTGTATTCTTAAATTAATATATTATTGCAAATGGATTTGTTTGTTAATATTCTGCAAAGTACAATAATTGCATGTATAATGCTATGCATGACAGTGGCTATTTAGATGTTATTAAGGAAATGTAACTGTAATAAGAACTGAACTGCCACTTCTACCATGTGTTGGTCTTGTAGATTGTTTAGAACAGGTCCCAGGTAATACGGCTGTCAAATTGCTCCATTCTGATTTATAGGGGCTCTATGACATCAGCCCATCTACTCTTCTATTACCTACGGAGTGACAACCCAAGGTAATGTAAGTAGCTAACTAGGTAACTGTTACAACTCGGTAGCTACAATGCCTTTAGCAGGTAACATTAGAGATTTGGCAGCAACAATAATACCTCTGATGTTAGTGTTTTATTTTACCCTCAAAATTAAAGTCTGAGATGTGTTGTGTGTATTGTATGAATTCTCTAAGGAAAAACGAACTTGTGTAAAATATACATTAAAAAAATTACTATTCAAATAATGCATTATATAAAGGTAAAGCATTTATGATTGTGCCATTCTGTTATGACTTACAGCTGAATGTAAATCGCATACGAAATAAGATGTGATATTAAGGTCAGGAGACTGATTGCCACTCCAGAATCGTCACATTTTCTGCCGTAACCACTGGAGGGTCAACTTGGCCTTGTGTTTAGGGTCATTGTTGTACTGGGAAGTCCAAGAGTGTCCCATGCGCAGCTATCGTGCAGAAGAATGCAAATAGTTTGCCAGTATTTTCTGATAACATGCTGCATTCATCTTGCCATACATTTTCACAAGATTCCCCATACATTTAGTGCTCACACACCCCCATAACATCAGTTAGCCACCACCATGCTTCACAGTGGAGATGGTATTCTGTTTAATAAAGGCCTTGTTGACACCTCTCCAAACAGTGCTTAGGATTGTGACCATAAAGCTCTATTTTGGTCTTGTCACTCCAAATTAGTGTACCAGAAGCTGTTAGGCATGTCAAGGGGTTCTCAGGCCTTTTTGTAACCAGGCTTTTTTTGGCACTGGCGCAGTAAAAACGTATTTCTGGCAACTCGACTATGCAACTCAGTTTTGTTTGAGTATCGTCGTATTGTGCTTCTTGAACCAACCACACTGTCTTTTTCCAGAGCAGGATGTATTTCTCCTGAGGCTACCTGTGGGTTTTTCTTTGTATCCTGAACAATTATTTTTGAAGTTTTGGCTCAAATCGTTCTTGGTCCACCTGACCTTGGCTTGGTATCAAGAGATCTCTGAATTTTCCACTTATTAATAAGTGATTGAACAGTACTGACTGGCATCTGCAAGGCATTGGATATATTTCTATATCCTTTTCTATCTTTAAAAACAAATTACCTTGTTGCGCAGGTCTCTTGACAGTTCTTTTTTGCTCCCCATGGCTCAGTATCTAACCTGCTCAGTGCATCCATGCGAAAGCTAACAAAACTCATTGACTGTTCATACACAGACTCTAACTACAATTTCAAAAGCCACAAGTGTGGGAAATTCACCTTTCACTGCCATGTCATGTTCACCTGTGTGTGTCTGTAACAAGGCCAAACATTCAAGGGTATATTGACTTTTGATCAGGGCCATTTGGATCATTTCTGTTATCGTTATGATTTAAAAAGGAGCCAAACAACTATGTGATAATAAATGGCTTCATGTGATCACTAGCAATAAATAAAAAATGTGTTGCATGATTAGTCATATTTTCAAAATGAATGCCAACATTTCACAATTTTTGCCAGGGTATGAACAATTATCAGCACAACTGTATCTGATGTAGCATACATATGTAAACTTAAGAAAATCCAGCTACTAGTCTAAACTCGCCCAGGAAATGTTTTCCGATTACAGTACTACTTGCTGGGATACTAAACAAAGCAAACAGCATGTAGAGACCGCAGTTCGCCTCTTTATCCACAGAAAGTTAGCTAGTTAACCAAATTGGCCAATCATTTCTGCCTAATTAGTTATAGCCAATTACTAACAACAGTATGAGGTTATTCTAGGCAGCTAATGTTTTCCTGCTGGCAAGCAGATTTTATTAGAAGTTGGCAGTAGTAGCAGCAAAACTTGCGAACAATGTCTGATGGTTAGATGTACGTTCAGTAACTATAGCCATGTCTACTCTATCTGTATAGCTAGCCATATTAACCATGATGCTGATGTGGTAATTTCTGTGAGGTTAGCTCGGCAGCTAGCGTTTTAGCAAACTTTTCTTATTTAACAGAAGAATTACCACATCAGCATCAAAGTTAAATGCATTTAACTCCATGAGTTCTATCCATCGTGGATAATCAGCTGCACCAATTTTCACTCCGAATGGTGTCTATTTTCCTCTTTTTTACCAGGTTGGCTTTCTTTTGATCTAAATCATATTTTCTTAGTCACCATTACATTCTGAAATTAATCCATTTAAAAAATATATAATCAGCTAGTAACTCTCGCTGCTTGAGCCACAAAATCTGAGTAGCCACTTCCTTATTTTGTCCAGCCTCAGCTCTTTGTTTGATATGTCAACACACATCACTTCCTGTGCGCAGGATAAAATGTCCCACCACGCCGAGAGCCAACCACTTTCTTTCCTTAGGAGCAGTACACTGTATACAGAGGTGTTTCAGATGCGGGCCTAGGACCATCTGATATTGTAGGAATTTATCCACAATCTAGATTAATAGAATAGCGATGTGTTAATGCAAAAAACAAAACAACTTAATCTGAGTCATGGACCACAACCCTGCTGGTGGAAAAGTAATTCTATAGTTTGTAATTTGGTACAGCACAGCACTGTCAAAGCCAGGGTTCTGCATTCCAAACCCGTGGAGGGCCAGGATGAGGATTATTCGTTTTTTTTATGTGTGCATTCCCTACTCTCAGTTGCTCTGGACGATGAAACGCACTCAGCTAGTTATTGGCCATTTACAAGATCCCCTTGTGCCTTAGTTCCTTATTATGTTTTTAACCATGAGCCAGCAGACAAAGTCAATCTGTAAACCATCAATATTTGCATACTTTAAACCCCCACCAACTAGCTCAGCAATGCTCTGTACAACATCTGTTGTTGCCTTCAACACACCTTGGAAATGTTGAGTATTTTTTCTTATACAAGCTACTTCAGAACCATGTGGTAGCCTACATCAATAAAAAACTTGATTAGTGTTTATCAAATTTTGTAAAGAAAATAACTTAAAGAAAATAATTAAGGGAGCAATATTAAAAATACATATTGTTTCTTTGAGAGTTGAGTGATTTTTAGCAGAGCAGGAACATTTACATAACATCGTCATTATATCTAGAGTCTTGTCTCATCAAGTCTTTCCTGAGCTAGCCACCTCATATTACAAAAAAAGCTAACCAACTAGTAGTCTATAACATAAAACAGAAGGTCCTTTTAATAGCTTGCCTGGTAGCTACTTTTGTAAAAAATAATAATCACAATGACCAAGGCACTAGAACAACATGCCTTGTGTTCTCCTCAAAGTCAGTGCAGTATCTAGCTGAGCAGCACTACACATAGCAGTCCACCAAAATGTACAATGTAGTGATTGGTGCTTGGGTGCAAAAGACCATAGGAAGAAGGAATTGTGGAAGATAATTGGCCACTGGACTGAACCAAAAACAACAACAGCCAAATTTGAGAAGGTCACAGTGAATACAGATGACTGCCATCTGATCTACAAATCATCTGGTGAGTCAGTGAAAGTGTACACCTGTTGGTTTAGATCCTCTTAAATGTGACCAGTGCCTAACAGACTATGAATTTCTCACAACTTTCATATTTTCTAATGAAGGCCAAGTTTAAAGTAAGAAAGATTTTGGAAGGCTTTCGGTTATAACCATTAACAAGCATGTCCCATTAAAACAGTCCCATACGTGTTTTTTATTTCGGATTTATTCTCTCAAATTACGAATATTAACTCTTAACTCAAATACAGAACTATTCAGTGCTTTGACTTTACAATGTTGGAATTACAAGAGCTATTTTCACTATATACCCTTTCACTTTTGTTTTGCCCAAATATTTCAGCTACACAACATGACAAGCTGGAATGTCATTATAAAATCCAGCTCACGCACTTAGTCATGTTAAAGGTAAACCACACCTTGCAAACATACTTGGTTGGATGTAGCTAACAACGTTGTGGCGCCATCATAAGGACCGCAAAAATGACCAAAATCTAGTGCATCAATGATCGGTGTTTATAAAGTTGACGTGTAACGAAAGTTACAGGGGTGCAAACTCATCGGGGTGAAAAGGGTGACAGAGATGAAATTGCGAAGCAAGCCTAGAAGCGTCGGCTTCGTACCTCCCATCACGTTACAGAATACATTTGTTTTTCTAATTCACTTCGTTATGTCTTTAAAATAATCCAAATGAAATGGTTGCAGACAGATAATCATCTGCTAATTTACTTCAATTAATTGAGTTTTTAAAATCCATCTCTCTCCACTAATAATTACTGCCTCCATAACTGGAGTCCCACCATTTAGAACAACTTCAAATAGCCACAAGATGAATGACTGCTCCAGTAATTTATGCCCATACGCATCTATTGTCTGAGTTCGTTACCTGCACTGCAGTTAATTACGATTAGAATAATAACTTATTAACTGGTTTCATTTCTAGTCTCTACCAGAAGCTAACCTGTATTGATCACCTGTCAATAAAAGCTTTGAAATTCATACGTAAATATGCGTGTCCACTGTCCTTTAAAATAGAAACATTAGTCTGTTATTACTTGTATAGCAATTTACACAGAACATTGCAGCACTACAGAAGTTTCAGATATAAATCAAAATACCATCCCCTATTGCCAATAAACTACGACGCGTTGTCACACGATTTTCATAGCTTCTCAGAATTTTTAGTCGCTAATAGAACGTAGACCTTCGCCAAAGTAACATAAGTTTCCTGATGATGTATGTTACCCAAGTTGCACTATCCCACTAAATAAATCCGTAAAATTTATGGATGAGGTTACCTTTCTAGCAACTAATAGCTAGATGGCTAACTAAAATTGCTAGCTGGTGATTTCCTATTTTTACTATCACTAAAAGAAATTAAACGACTCACTTGTCCTCCGATGGTGACGTCAAAGAACACAATCGGGTTGTTGGGGTTGGAAGGCTGAACATTCATTGTAATGTATTTTTAAGCAAAATTCAGACAAAACGTCTTCAGTTTCTAGCCGAAAGCGTGTCAATAGAAAACATTGATATAATTCAAAAATGACTGCGATTCGTAATTCTATGGCATCCGCGAAGGGACAGTAACTACGGATCACGTCCGCGGACAAAAAATACCGACTGCACCACATCAAGAAATTTTACTCATAGTCAATAGGCCAGGTGACTAAAAGTTTATTACTTTCGAGCATTCGTAAAAACCTTCGTTACTAAAGTTGTACTTGATAATGCTTGTTTTACGACTGACCCAGACAACTCGTCGAATTGTTATGTAGATCAGACCTGATTTCCCTGTATGGGAGAGTGGGGTAAGTTGAGCCATTTTTTATATACGTTGCAGAAAAAAAGGTATCCATCTAGCCATATTTCAGGACATCCCCTATGAGCTGAACTTACATTAATGCACCTTTGACAACGGGCTTTGAAAATGGAATTGCAATACATTTTTTGCTGTAGCTCAAATTTCCACAGGGAAGGGTAAATTGAGCCATCTGGGGTATTATGCATTATTAATAATGCATTACAATAAATATTTTCTGTCCTCATTACAATCTTACAAAATTACAAAAGAAACTAAAGGAGGGGATAAATGTTTATGTCCAGTTATTCAGAAGTATATGACGGGAGGTTTTACAGTAGTTGAACTTCATATTTCATTCATTTATTTTTTAATCCTCGACACTATGGTGACTGTCCCTAAGATCCGGTAATTACGCAGATTTAACTAATGTATTGTACCTTGTTTCACCTCCTACGAACAATAACACATCCTAAGTATTTAAACTTTATCTGGTTGTTTTTATATTGCTAAAAGTTACCTTTAAGACAGTTAGGAAATTTGACCACAAAATTTGACCACAAAACAATCAGAGGTTAAATTGGGTTGAGCCCGATCACTTTCAGTCCATTAAAGAGCCAGATGGGGCAGAACTGTGACATTAAATTATGAGAATTTTGCCTACAACACTATATAATGAAAATTACTGAATCAACATATTATTCATCATTCTTGAATATTTTATAATGTTCTACTCTATGCATTTAGACACACAGCAGTGGATAAAAAAAACACAAGCCACAAAAATCTACTGTTGAGTTGTAGAACCAGGAGCTGGAGGACCGTCACAACATACAGAAAAACAATCGCATGGCAACCTATGAAAACAAAAGTCGCAGAAATATGTTTCTAGGGTTAAAAGCTTTTGGCACACAGTGAAAAGGTGACTCTGGGATGTTGGCCATCTAGGCAGAGTTGCAAAGAAAAAGCTATACCTCTGACTGGACAATAAAGAGAAAAGATTAAGACGGGCCAAAGAACAAAGACAGTGGAAGATTGGAAAAAAGGCAAGAATCCCAGAGTTGCCTCTTCACTGTTCCCAGTACACAACATTATACAAGATCTTCAGTTTCTTGGCAATTTCACACATGGAGTAGTTTCATAAGAAAGTTCTTTGTTTCTGGCCATTATGAGTCTGCAATTCAACCCACAATTGCTGATGCTTCAGATACCAACTAGTCTAACGGACAGTTTTAATGCTTCTTTTGTAGGCATAACAGTTTTCAGCTGTACAAACATAATTATGAAAGCATTTTCTAATGATCACATCAGCCTTTGGAAATTATGTACCTGGATTGGCAAACACAATATGCAATCGGAACACAGTTCTAATGGTTGTGGATAATGGGCCTCTGTAAACCTATCTAGATGTTGCTTTAAAATTAATTTCTGACTACAGTAGTCATTTACCACATTAACAATGTCTACACTCTAATTATGATCAATTTGATGTTATTTTAATTGACAAAAATGTACCTCTTTCAAAAACAAGGACATTTGTGAGTGACCCCTAACTTTTGAACGGTAGTGTATATTAAAATAAATGTCATGATAACTCAAATGTGTCCCTCTAGGCAAATTTTAGACTATAATATTTGCCTTAATATATATTTAGTGTTCACATGTGCCATGTGTTAGATTCAAGTTGGGTGATCAACTTAGCCAGTTAGGAACACTCGACTCTTTGGCCCAGAAAAGGTTTATGCATTTTGCAGTTCGGTTTCAGTAAGGTGCCATCCAACAGGTTAAGGCATGTGGTTGTATCTGAACAGACAAAATGTCTGTATACTTCCGACATCCCACTGCTGTGGTCAGCAGTTACATCATCAATGTAGACAACAGAGCCAATTTCAAATTAGTAATTAAAACATATTTCTTGAAATATTAGACATGCTAAATCATTCTCCACACTTTTTGCATACAGATTACAATTCTAGTCTTTAAATATATTTTCTAGTCAAGGAAATGAGGGACAGCATATTTAAAGAATGATGTGAAAAAAACTGTAATTTACATAGCTGTAGATGAGCTCCCTTATTGAAACTACCCCCAACAATAACCCTTGTTTATTACAGTGCATACATGAAATAGAAGGAAAACACAAAATCAGAAATAAGTCAGTGAATGTTTTATTTGTCTCCCAAAAAAAATACAAACTCAAAAATTACACACAAAGCAAAACATGCTCTACATAAAATATAAACAAAACGGAGACTGTGGTTAATATTCTATGGCCATCCTAAAGAAACATGATCATAGATGGTTTTTGGAGCTAAAACACAACAGAAGCTGCCACCCTGCATGATCCAAATGCCTATGTGAAGTAATGAGGTTTCTTCACATTAATGCCATACTCGGACAGCGCAGGGGAAAGGTCCTCCATTGTCAATGTATACTTCTTGTCCTGCTTTGGGAGATAAACAGGTGGGAGGATTTGAAAAACGAATCGAATAAAAAACAACAACATTGTACATGAATGGTTGAATGCATATATTTTTTAGCATTATTTCAAGCGTAATCCACTAAATTGGAAAATCCTAGGAAATATAATTTCATTCATATCAAACATTGAGCTTCCAATCAATTAGTCTAAATGTGTGTTTTGGTGGAGGATTGCCTGAGTTTGAGAAGTAGCTTAGAATTTGACAGGGAATTGGAGACTTAATGTTGTCCTGATCACATCACAGGTGTACAAATGTAAAACAATCTTCCAAATGGGTTATGTAGATCAAAACCTAGATATAACTATTTTTCTGGTTTCACCTTCAGTAACACTTCATATAGTAAACACATTAACTGTAAGAGGTTAAAATCAAGGTGTTGGCTTGACACTGGACCAGGGCTTGGAGTCAAAGTTGCCATTAAAGGATCAGTTTGAATAGTGAGGTGTAAAAATCACAGATCCACAAACAATAATCCTTGCAAAATAAAGAGTTTGTGTGTGTGTGTATCAAAGATGCATTCAGCTATGCTTATCCAATTTTTTGCTGGTTCATCATCAAGGACTCATCAAGGATGTTTTGTGTGGGTGTTATGTAACACTAGCACTACCTAAAATATATTAACTGAGATTAATAATATATTCAGTGAGGTATTTAAGGCCAGGTCTGCTGATGCAAACGGGGCTTTAGAAATACATTTGATTAAGGTGTATAGCCTAATTTACATAACAGCAACATCAGAAATGCACTAACCTTTGTCTTGTTCCTGGAGCTCCCCGAGGCAGTACCTTTCATTTTACAATGCTGCAGGGCATCATTAGCAATATCTGAGATAAACTTCTGAGCTGCTAGGGAGACCAAACGGATTCTGAAAATGACATACATTTCACGTTGGGCACTGATTTGAGAGGCTACTGAACTGAAATGCTCGAAAAGCTAAAATAAAAGAGGGGACTATGGGTAGTTAAAAGTAAATAAAAGAAGCTTGAGAAATTCTTACATTCGTGGATCAGATGCCTCAAAGCCGGCCCGGTTGAGATAGTAGCCGGTCACTGCATCGGGGATCTGGTAGAGAAAGGACTGAATTCATTGACATGTTTCTAACTAGCATCCCTTCAATTGATCCCAGATGACATTCACCTGCTAAGTGAATCAGAGGTTTCTGATAATAACTAGTGTACATAATTAAAACAGTGCAGTGGCTTCGCAAAAGTACTCAGACCCCTTCACTTTTTCCTCATTGTTTGCGTTATAGACCGAATTTAGAGTTGATTACATTTACCCCCTGTGGGCAATGGCCATGTCGGCCGAGGTGAACGGGGATAGCGACAGTAGTAGGACTTGGAAAGCAAGGAGAGTAGGATGGAAGGGGCTGACTCAGGAGTTAAGGAGGAATGATTTAGGAGCTGCAAGAGATTTTAGGATTGAGCCAAGAGTAGTAGAGAATAGGGTCTGTGAGGAACCTATGGAGAACTAGCCTATATCCATGTGTACAAAGATGACAGAAATTCAAATTGCTGCTCCTAAAAAGTTCTGAATAAAGGGTTTAAAGACTTATGTCCATTTCATAATAACGTTTTCAGTTTCAAGACATTTGCAAAAACCACTCAAAACATGTTTTTGCTTTGTCAATATTAGTTATTTTGTAGGCTACATATTGCTGGCAAACATTGTTTAATCTGTTTTAAATGGACCAAACAAAAAGTGAAAGGGTCTGAATCTTTTTTTACAAATCAACTGTATATATTTGAACTGAAAATTACAAAAGCACCTTTTTAAACTTTACATAGAGGTTTGACTCACTGTAGGAGTGTAATCCTCCAACTGCATGAGAAAATCAGCCAGTGGTGTGCTGTTGATTACAGGCTTCACGTCACCATTGGAAATGCCACTTGGCATATAGATGCCGTTGGACACAGATGTGTCAGAGGGTGTGGCCATAGCAGCTGATGTTTGTGCTGAAAAAAATAAATGAATTAAAGAATAACACGATGGTTTAACATCATCCAATGTAGCTGAGACATTGATTACCAGGCTAAGTGGTTGATTTGATCACAAAAGCAGCAAGACACACATGCTAGATTTAAGAGGATTTACTGGCTATATTACAATGGCTACTGTAACTAATGAAATTCAACAGGAGTCTATTTACACCAACAATTAATATGTCCAATAATAACTCTCTTTTTTACAAAATGTTCAATCTGGAGTAAACGGTTCAGGTTTTGCAACACACTAAATATTTTTGTATTCATTCTGCTGATTTGGCTGCAAAATGTTTCTTTAACCAGAAAAGGTCATATCAATGTGCCAATGGAGGGATGGTTTCATATGAGATGTATGCATTTTCTTGCATTAATTTTGACATTTCCAGAGTCAGTTCTTATTGGATAGAAATCATTTTACTTTTTTTTCCAGTGTAACCTGTTGTGGGGTAGGTGAGAGACATAATGTGCTCTGAAACTCAAAGTAGTTATTTAAATAATTAAAAACTATCAACAAATAATGCTGCATTTAATATGCTAAATAAAACAAACATTCTCCTTGCGCCACTGACTCAGCAGGTTCACCTATTGAATACCTGTGTAATGTGTTGTTTTTCTTTAAAATAACCTTGTGTGTAGACTGTGATTTGATAATAAAATGTGTATTTACAAATGTAGCAGCCTTGCCATACTTTCTGACAATTTCAAAGGACTGACCATGTAGCTACTATTAGCAAATATGTGAATAGCATTTAATCAAGGCTCAACAAAACTGGAATTTGCTATATACTATATTTGTTCAAAGATCTTCTAGATGTCTTTTTTCAGTTGCAGGTTTTATATGTTCTATTTATAGAATTCTCTAAAATGTTTGAGCTCTTTGTAGTGTTTTAAATGTGACACAGGTGTTGTCATGACAATGTCATGCAGGACATTCTAGGGGACACCCACCTGTCTAGATCAATGAGGGGTTGGAAAGAGACAAGATGGCGGCAGTTGGTACACTAAGAGATGGAATAACTATTTTCATAAACGAACTTTAAAAATCAACACCTGCAACTGGGCAGATTTACAAGATAATTCTTAAACCCAATCTTGAACATAGATTGTATTGAACCCAGTTTAATACTATCCTACTACACTTAAAACGACCTAACTTAAGTAACTATCAACCCTGATTTAAGTGATGAACATACCGACATTTGCAAACTACAGTTCCACTGGGGGTTACAATGTTGTTGCTAGCAAAACGATAACTCGGTCTTGCTAGATAGCATAGCTAGATTTTTCAAGAGTAACCATTTTGATATAACCGCATAACACAATCTTATGAAGCTGTATTGACCTGCTATTGTTATTTGTGGGAATACGTACCATTACTTATTGCAACAGAAGGGATTCCACTGATATTAGTTGTTGCATTGCTGTTAGTAATTGAATTACTGGATATCGAGGAATTTGAAGATCCCCCTGTTATTCCTGCCTGTGGAGGATCAACGTTCATGTTTGTTGCTGGCTGCACAAAAGTTCGAAGTTAGCTAGTTACCTATATTGAAAAGTTGAATTGAATGACAAAAATGCCCCTTTCAGACAGTGTATTGTTAAAATTATAATAAAAAGGTTTGTAGATTAGTAATGGCTAATCGTTTAAGCTATCTTCCGAAATTGTTTTGTTTCTCTTCTCTCGGTTTTCGTGTGCGTCGTTTTTTATGTCCGACGTATACAAATTGTCCCACTAATAGTTCCCCGCAAAAAAATTGCGTGGGCAGGTGTGTTGGTTGGCTATACCAGACTGTTTACTCTGTTTCGATGTTTCTTCAATGGAAGAAACGTTTCGCAACTTAAATGTTTAATTTGTTATTATAACTAAATCCAGGTACAAAACATACTTAGGGCGACCACATATAGCTGAGTCATCAAACCGAGGTATTTTGTTTGATATGCTTTCTTTAATAGCTCTCTCATCAAACTTTGTCAAACATTTCACAACACACTGATTTAGAGTTATGCCAACTTCCATTTTTAAGTCGTTTTTACAATTAGAAAATCGCGTCCGTAGATCTCCAGAAAATATTGACAGTGAGCTAATACATTGCCTTATAGAAGCATAAATCCATAAAAAATGGGTCCAATTGAAAGTGGTAAGTCAATGCCTCTCAAACGTATTTTTTATGTGTCTAGAAAGTCTTCACCTGGTTTGACTTTCCACCAGTTATTTTGTTTCCACATGTTCGTGACATCAAAGGTTTCTGCCACTGATCAACACAAAAGCACCATTAAACAATAATAAACTGTTTTCTGTTTTGTATTTGTAATACATTTTGAACAATTTGTACATTTTGTTTTTCACTTTGACATAATCCGTGTTGATCAGCGGCAAAATAACCTGATTAAATCAATATTCATATTTGCAACATATCACGTCCTTGAAAGGGCTCTGCTAAAGGAAATGTTTAACTCTAGATCAAATCAAAGGGTGTACTTTTTCTACCTTTATCTAATTTAATATGTATTACTCATTTTTATAGGACCTCTTTTTGCGAGATCTATTGACGTGCAAACTTCGAATTTCTAACGTGAAACTAACTGTACTCAAGAGAAGCAGTGATCAGGCCCAACCTGGGTGTGAAGTGGAAACTCACTGATCCGCAGAACATTAAATGCTAACATTTAACGTTCCGCAGCTTCACTGCGCAGCAACAAACGCACTCGTCACAGATCACATGTTAGGATGAGCAAATATGACCAATTAGGGTCTTGCTTGCATTGCTTGGCCCTGCCCACTTCCTTACCTTGTATCTGCTCCTCCGTGTTCAAAAGCATCACCTCTTAAACAACATCTTACTAACGGACGGCGCTTTAACATTACTACAGCTGCGTCTTTGGGTATGTAGCTACAGTATCAGTTTGTCAGTTCTTTGCCCATATTGTGTGCACATATTTATAGACTTAAGATCCGATTTTTCGTGCGGTGAAAACGATCAAAGAAAATCCACCTGGCGTAACAACCCTGGTGTTTTGTTGAAACGTTAGGATTGTAAACTTTGTCCCAGTGCTGTTCATAGAGATGATGGGTGGAGTCCCCATACTTGTGTGGGTTGGGTGGGATTTGGGTCTTGTGACTTCCAGATGACTTGGTTGATCATAGGTCAACACAGAAAAAAGTTTTCTTGTGCACCGGTATTGTGTTACAGAATAAATATTTTCCCAATAAAATCAGTGCTGCCAAGGCTTATTTTAACCAATAACAACACTGTCTACATTTTGATAAAAAACTGGAGTATCGTATGGCTCCAGTCCAGATGGTACACACACACACACACACACACACACACACACACACACACACACACACACACA
>JACXGJ010005433.1:7825-20605 GCA_016801105.1 Esox niger
GGGGGGGGGGGGGGGGGGGGGGGGTCAGTGACTGTCATATCCAGGCCTATAAAAACTGTCAACAGTAAACTGATCACCAGGCCTGTAGTTAATTTAAACAAGGCTGTGACAAATAGGACTATAAATAAAACACACAGTATATAATAATAAACATTAAACATTGTAGTTAGTTTAAGGTTGCAAAAAGTATAGCTTGACACAATCACGTACGTTTTGTAGTAACAAAATTATAGATTGATTATATAGGTAAAAGTGGTATTACATAGGCTAGTGACAACATACAATACCCATGAATACGGTTAGATGAAAACCAACCTGGTCGTAGAGCGGTGTACTGCACGGACTGCACCCGGGGTCCGCGCTGTCTGGCTGTGCGCTGAGCGGTAGACTGAGTCCCTGCGGAGCCGATGGCTTGGTGCACATCTCTGGATACTCAGACGAGAATGTATCAAAACCACCTAAACAGTGACAACATATACCATAAGGCTAGTGTTCAACAGACGTCACACGCGTCATCTCAGCGTTTTAAACAGTGACAGCTGTAAAGTGGCTATTTTGGCACAATGTGTTTAGGCAAAGCCTACTTCACAGCGCGCCAGCTGGTGCTCTATTAAATGACAGCTGTACTGCACACTTGTACGCCTATAGTTCTTAATATGTTATACCGGTATGATAATTAAGCACTTTATCTAACATGTAGAGAAAATAAAAAATTCAGTTCACACAAATCTAGAAGGCTTACCTTTGAGGAAGAATACACTGGCCCCGCATTGGTCTCGACACAGAGCAGTCACTGCAAGCATTAAAGTTCCGTCTTTTTTCACTTGGCCAAAGTCCAAACTCCGATCATCCAGAAACACAACCGATTGATACTCTCCGGAGAGGAGCCGGTTACGCGTGTCCTCGTTGGGCACGATGTGTTCTACCCCCAGGCCCCCTCGTGCCCTTCGTCGTACTATAGTACTGAAGCGTACGTTGGAGGAACCAGATATATGGGAGGAGTTGAAGGAGAAGAATGAGCGGCAGTCTAGGACCAGGCATCCCGGGTCGTCCCCATCCAGCAGCCCGCGAAGGGACGAGGCGTCTATGCTAGGCACTTCCATAATTACCATAGTAGTAGAATAGCGGGATGAAAAAGAGAAATCCAAATACATATGTCGTGGAATAAGCAAATAAACGCCTTGGTAGTCGCTGGTTCCTATTTGTATGGAACTTCGAGGTGCTTCTTAATTCACAAGTAGTCTTGAAGTAAAATCGGTCCCGAAAGGTAAAACTCGGAAGAAAAAAGTTACAATTAATATGTTTAGAGTGATCTGTCGGGTTTCTTACTATTTTACTTGCTCATAGGAGTATTGCCGTTTGATCACAAGGTTGTTCTAAGGGTCGCTTTGTCTACTACATAGTACGTAAAGTTGACTTATATATCGTCTTGGTAAATGAAAACCCACTGACGTCAGACTCCTCCCCTTTTGCGCACTGCCAGGCGAGTTGTTAATGTGCTACGTCATTGCGGTTTCGAGCCAAGCCAAACCCACTCCGCCGTCTATCACGCTCTCTCTCTCGCTCTCTCTCGCTCTTTCTCTGCCAGCTCTGCCTCTTCCATTGCCCTCTAATTACAAATATATATTTTTAATTGGACAATGATCATAAAAAGTATGAAAATGGTTGTACCCACTACTGTAAAACAATTTGGATAAGACTAACTGCTAAATAATGTAAATGCTAACAGAACGCTCATAAAAAGGGAAAAATAAGGGTGAATATAGATTACAAATACGTAGCTCTGTCTCTGCGTGTAAGCAACAAAGACAACACATATCAAAACGTAATAAGTTCTGGGATATGGCACATTCAAAACAAAGGGACTGTATTATAGAGAAGTTACATCTGTTTATTTTGGATATAAAGTACTCTATTTGAAAATACAAATATATTTCAACATACTATTTTCTCTGGGGGCTGTTCCAGTGTTATTGGTGATTGTATTTTGCTTTTAATGTTTTTTTTTTCAGTATATGGTATACAGTTTTATATGAATGTGACGGGCTACTATTTTATTGTTATATTTTTAATATTGTGACATATACAAGTCATTGCGGCAAATGAGGATCTGTTTTCAGTCACCTCACCTGATTAACAAAAAATGCTAATTAATTTTAAAAAATCCTATTAGAATTTACAAATAATTGATATAATTATTTTGACAGGCCAACTAAGCGTATTGTTAATTGTAACAGTAAAAGAAAATTCCACACATTAGGAATGTGCCAAATTTTCCATGATTTTATTCTTGAATTATATTGTTCTATCATCTCCCTGTGGCTGAGAGCTGACCAATAACAAGATGACCGGTAAATACAAGTCATGGCCATCATAAAGGTTAGACTTTGTTTTTATAAGCCATTTATTGGCCAGGAGTACACAGTGTTCAATGCCGCGAAAGCAAAGGCTTGCCATAAAAGTTTACAGTGGTATAGAAATTTCATGTACGGTAAATTTCCACAGCCCTAAACTGAAAACAACATAGAAAACACGCACACACACACACACACACACACACACACACACACACACACACACACACACACACACACACACACACACACACACACACACACACACACAGCTAACCAGCACAGTGAAGACATCCTGCAGGAAAGACAGCAAGACCATGCAGGTGAGGCAGATTTCCTGTCCTCTATGATCTGAATAATTTTTATCAATATTAGTTTATGCTGGTTGTGGGATGTAGACTTAGTCTGCAAGTCATGGATCAGTTCTACTATACATGGTTCACACTGAATAACACACACACAAACACATACACACACAGTACTTGGTCTATATAGTATCTTGCAAGACAAGACATCTTTGTTATTGAAAAACAGTGACAACTGCCCGTGTGAGTGTGTTTGTGCCAGATTGGGTGTTTCTTTTGTTTATACCACAAATAGACAACGACCAGGGAGACACACCTATGAGTAAATGTTTTGTTGTGGAAGACTGCCCTACATTTCCTCATACAGGTTGACTCCAAAGCCAGTTCTCGGAAAGTGACACATTGCTTGCATAACATGTCTAGTTTAAATTGTTGTCTATACCTACAGCAGGTATAGACAATTCAATCAAATGCTTACTGCCTGATTCCACCAGGACAGTGAAAGAGCATTACAAATATGTACATTAAACAACGACAATGAAATATATACAGCTCCGGAAAAAATTAAGAGCACACTGACATTTTTTCTTCAATTTCCAAAAAAGTGAAAGAGGAAAGTATTGAGTGAGGAACAGAAGGGTTAAAATTAAGAGACCGCAAATTGAACGCTCCTGTTCCTCACAAAAACGTTGACATTTCAACTTTTTTGGAATGTACAGGAAAAGGTGCAGTGGTATTTTTATATTTTCCGGAGCTTTATACATACAGTACTAAGGACACAATACTTATAAAGATGAAAATAATTAGGAAAAGGGTGCAAATACAGCATTGGCAGTATTGGCTTCGGGTAGGTTTTATCTTCTTCGACCCATTGCGTTGGCCCAGAATGTCAGAGGCAGAGAATCTTTTTGAGTCTCTATAATAGTTCTTGTGTGTTTTGGCTCATGACTGTAATGCTAGTTTATCCTAATGTAACTTCACAATGACATAAGCTGGAAGGCAATGAGATGAACACATAGCACATGTACGAGACGTACAAGAAATTTGATCAGGTGAAGTTGAATTGAAATTACTGGTATGTCAAAGCATAGTTCAACATTTCCTAATTTCTAGTAACCTGCATTGTGGGGTTAAACAGCAAATGAGTCTCTCCAGTGTCCCGTTGGCGTGTCTCTATCTCTATTAGACCATTTCCTCTCCAATTACAGTAACTTCATGTTGCCATTGCATGACTGGCAAGAGCTTTAGCCAAGGCCTGAGTTAGGATCAACTCATGGTCAAGTCAAGGGGCAGCACACAAGACCTCTGTGCTATTCTGCACCATATTTTACGCAGGGTAAGACCGCGGTGTTTCTTCGATATTTGATGCAGGACAAGAAGCTGGATTCAGCCTACAAAAAGAACTGAGAGACAGAGGGTGTAATGTAGGTCGTTGCAGTGTCAGAGGTGAGGAGTAGAGTGTTCAAAATGACTCAGAACGCCTCTGTGCTTGGAGTCTTTTTCCACTGCCCCTGATGTGTTTGTGCAATTCTGTTCCTCTGCAAAGAAAAAAGGAAAGGGGGGGGGGCAGTTTCTACACTACACTGAACTGGAATACACGTACGATGGAGCAGGAATGTTACAACAGTGTGAAGGAGCCAGTGAGGAAACGTGACTGAGAGGAAAAAAGACAGTGTGTACCCAGACACGCTGTACTTTCTCACAGAAAAAGTGTTTTCCCCACAGAAGTAGTATACATTATAGCTCAGTTGTAACCATTAAAGATCAGTAATACACATCACAGTACAGTGCCACACATGCACAAATGCACAGTATTATGAAGTAGAAACCATTAGAGTGAAGTTGCAGACATTATATTTAAGTGGTGCCTATAGGCCCTTCAGTGAAGTAGCAAACATTACTGTACACATTACAATGAAGTAGTAAACACAGGCCTAACAGTGAAGAAGACCACATTACAGTGAAGTGCACATTATTATAATAAAAGTGCTCACAAATGCCATGGACTAGATGATGTTCCAAATCTAGCTCAGAGAGATCTCTGCTTTCAGCTAACAGAACCACAAGAAAACAATCATAAATCATTGTTTTCTAATCAAGTTCTGAATTAATAATTTATGTAAATTGTATTATGTTTTACTCGTGCTTACAGGCCTAGATCAGTTCTCACACATAATGTTTATTTTGTTACTATGGTCACCGTCACTGACTTAACAACGGTAAAAGGCAGTTTAGCCACCTCAGCGGTGAATTTACACTGTGAATTTGCTGTTGGTGCGAGTAAACCTTTTTACACTGAAGGAGTCCTAAAAATGGTTTTACATTCATTATAGTGTAAATGTTGAAAACATTCATTTACACCACACCTAAGTTAAGGGAACGGAAACAAACATAACGAGAAGCCTACCGGAATTTGGCCTATAAAACTGTCGTTTTTTTGCGGATATACAGTAGCTACTGGCATTAGGAAGGTCCATAAAATGTTCGTTGTGATCATTTCGTGGCCTAGATTTCAATTCACAATCCTGACCTCAGTGTCTAGGTATCTGAAGTGTTAATAAAAACCGTAATTTCATTATCATGCATCATAATCGATTCTTGTTAATCGGAATGTTTTGACGTTTAGCCTATGACGTTCAGCCTATATAACGTTGTACATTATACGGATGTATGTGCATTGTTTATCTCTGTTTGTGCATGTATTGGTCTGAGAAAATATTTTAAGCTGTTGCAATAAGCCTCAAAATGAAATAGCTGCGATTTTGTGCTTTTACTTCCCATCAGCTGTGTTTTGTCCAGAAAAGGAAGTGAAACCGGGGATGACTTAGACATATCACGGATCCCCAATTGCATTATATTACCTTTAGTGCACTACATTCGATCTGAATCTATGGGCCATGTTAGTACACCACAGAGGGCATGAGATGACATTTTTGACTCAAAAACTTTTAGCTGTCACTGCTGTCGTCCCTGTTCATTTACTGTCACCCGACCCCTGGTATTCGTTGAATGAGTAGGCGGGAAAACACATGGCCATACTCCGGATTCTCCTCAAAACTAAATCATAACAGTAACAGGCTGCGGTCAAAGACAGGATTTCTCTCTCACGTTCTCTTTGTGGGGACTGTGCTATTGAATTCAACAAACTATTATTAGATGTGATTGGCTTGATAATCCAAGTCTATTGCATAGAACACTGGTATTCAAACTTTTTTTTGAGTGCAATCCGACAGAATACAATTAACACAAACTGAAGAAAATTTACCAATACAGAAATCTTCTCAATTAAACGTCATATCAAAATTAGATTTCTTAATATTTCCCACACAGAATTTGTCTACGTGTCAACACATCTATTCCACCATGGGTTTCCAACACAATAGGTGCATTAGTTAATGGCTAGTGTTTTATTTATGAATTCTACAGGAGGAATACTTTCTTGTATTCTATGTACAAATAATTCAACATTATTTTGTTCCTTTGTGCCTCACTCTTACGAGAATAGCTTCATTTTTTTCCATTAATTATTCAAACACAAAATACAAAGAACACAAATAGTCTAGCCTAGAAAATTAAATATAAACGTTATCGCTCTGGAGACAAGGATATTACATTTCAAACGAAAAGCCACCTTTATATTTTTTGTTGTTGTAACAATTACTCCAATTAAGTCCAAAAAATACAAAATAAAAAAATATCCCGAGATTAGCTACACATTCGGAAATCAAATGGAAGCAATTTCACATACACTTTTCAAAAACAACACTATAGTTCTTATATATCAAACAGATACAACCATCTTGAAAGTGATGCATTGTAAGTGATTAGCAATCACGTATAATAAATAATAAGATAAATGGATGTAGCATATTCACACCATACATTAACCCGGGGCTAAGGGAAACGTTAGCCCAGGGCTGAGTCAGTGCATGTTCACACTTAGCACCACCTAAGGTCTGGGATAGCTGACCCTGCTTCAGAACTGATACTCTGTGAAAAAACAGTCAGAGTGAAAGAAGTATAGAATGTGCAGCCTACTGTCCAGTAATTTCAGTGCGTAAAATGGTCATGCACTGTATTTTTCTGTAAATCTGAGGTTTAGGAATATACGTGAATCATTAGCCCTAGGTTAAAGTTTCGCCCAAGATTTAAAAACCCTCTTGTCTGAACCTTTTGTGCCTTAGTGAATACACGGTACCAGTCAAGCAAGTTCACATGTAGAAACAATGGTTCACCACAGAGATTGTACCTACTGAATGATAACCAGCAATGTGAGTGTAAAAACCAGTCGCACGTTTATCTTCTCGGACCATATGAAGAGGCAGAGAGTGAGTGTTGTTATTGTATTTTTCACATTGCCAGAAGATGTGGTGGTGGGAAATAACACAAAATAGTTCTGATTAAGGGATCTGTTATGACAGCTCTAGCCTGTTCGATGTACACTACACACAATGTTTGTCAACCTTGAAAGACTAAACGTTATTCAAGTAAAACATCTCACACAATAAAAATGAACAGAAGTTACATTATTTTAGCTGTTCTTTTATATATTTTACATCGTGGACTTTTGGGGCACGACACCCATCACAAGAGACCTAAAGGTATTCACGTGAACTCTATTTTCTTTAAACACACTAATCTCATCGTGGATTGCCATTACTACAGATACAATCATATGCGAGTGGCTTACACACAGGAGCATACAGTAGTTCAGAACAGCTATTAATAACTCAATAAATTAGGACCTTTTTTAAGAACGGAAGAAGAATCATACAAATAGGAAGTGAATGCAGCCAATAGAATTTTGCAAAGCGTCCTAAGCTGACGTCAACCCGTTAAACGACGAACAACCGGTAGGATTGAAGAGAAATCTGTTCTGATTGCCAGTGCTGTGATCCCCTGAATTGTTTATTAAATACTCACATAAAACGTGCAAACATCATGGTTTTCGATGTCAGGAGGTGAGTAGAGAAATTTGGTTCATAATTCGCCAAACGAAATGGCAATGGTTCTATTTTCATTTTTTTTGTCTAAATGGTGTAATCCCCTATCATCTTTTCCAAGTTCGCTAGCCAGCGAGTTAGCAGAATGGGCGATACATTGTTACAAAATTGATACAACATTGTTACGTTTTATCTGCGTCTAGTTGTTCACATGCAAATATCGGCGCAAAAGGTGGTCCAAAATCCTTATACCCACGTATGCCTGAAACGGTTCTCATTCAGACAAATTATTTAGCATTAGGCTAATAGGCTCGTATGATTGTGAAAAGCAGAAATAAAGGTACCCACACTTTTTCGTTTTGGAAATGGATTACACATTAAACAAAATAGAAATATTTCTTATTTTCCTACATCTACATGGAATAATGTAAGATAATATTTATTAAATATAATGTTTTTGGCTGTTGTTAATCAGTGGATGGGAGATCTTGTCCACTATCATGAGCTATGAATTCCCCTATATTGTGGTGGTACTTAATAATGCATCATGTATATAGTTATTTATGCAACTCTTTGAGGACCTCAAACTCCAAGACCTTGCGGTAACACCCTCTGTGCAAACACAGGGCAGCGATGCTGGTTGTAGGTGTTCCAGAGAACACAGCCTTTGCCTATGGGTCATCTGGGCTTGGCTCAAATACAGTCTATTTGATTTTGCCTAGTGGGATGGGGAGTGTCACGTGTATCTCCATTCACCTGATATGTTGATGCATGGCCCAAGTGACTCAACAAGATTTTATGACATGATGTTTACTTTGAGTTGGACGTGACCTAGTCTGTTGTGGTGGTGGAAGGTTTGTTCAGTATTTGTCATCACCCCGGTTTCTCGTGGTTGGTTGGCGTTAGCAGTCCGACAGGAGTGTTTCATTTAAAAACGTTGACTAGTTGAGGAGATGCATTGTTTATGCTCTAAAAAAGTTCCTAAAGGATTTTAGTGCTCTCAAATCTCATTCAATTTTCAAATAACCTCTATTTGTACCTCAGAGCCTCTGAAGAAATGTTGTGGTTGATTTTCTGGGGGAGGTTCTTCAAATGTTTCTTTGTGGAACCCTTAAAATTAAAACTGCTAACATATCCTTTAAAAATCTTTTATTTTTACCCTGTACCACGAGTCAGTATTGACTGAGGTTCATTATATACATATTATTTACAGGAGTTTTATTGTAAGGAGATCAGCTGAAGCCAGTGTCTTATTTTTAGTCGGGTCTTGAGTAAAAATATCTCTTGTTCATGTAACAGTTTATTAACACACAAAAATATAGGAAACATAAATCCTAATTTGGTGACACCTAACATTTCTACAGCACCCAGAAAGCTGATATCAACTTTGGGAACATAATCTATGTTCTTTGGTTACATGTCTGTGGGGTAGTTAGCAGAGTTAACTGTTATCAGCTGCTTTGGCTGATTCATAAAGATATGGTGTGTTTACAGAGAGGACAGCTCATTTACAGAGAGGACAGCTCATTTACAGTGAGTTGAACAAACGTTCAGTGAGATGTATCAGTGACAAGGAGTAATAGGGAAGTACCTCTGTTTCTAATGACAAACACGCAGCTTGGTTCAGTACTCTGTAGAAGGGCTTTTTGTGGCAATTACCTCTGAGTCAGCTCTTGTACTGTAGGCCTCTGACGCCTGTGTTTGTGGAATCCCATTTCTCCTGTTCTTCCCTGCTGATCCACTGAAGTGTTGTCAGATTTCAACTTTCAGGTCACCTTACAGTTGTTCAATTGGGTTCAAGTCTGGGATATCTGTGATATCCGTTTAATTTTTTTGTGATTCCGTTTACTATATTACACCTCCGTATAAACACTCTACACAGTGTCGGTGTGTGAGTTGGCTGTTTTTTTCCAGCTATACAGACACCGTTTGAGTAACGGATGGGGGCTGGCCCCTGAAATGAAGCTTACTTCAAGAAACATTCTAGTTTTCATCCACTGTATTAAAACGAACAGTAAGGCAGAAAGGCGGTGAGCTCCGAGGTGACCAAAACGTTTAAAATAAATAATGACATTGAATTTCCAGTGTTTCATTGAGGAGCTCAATCAAAATGATAATCCTTACCAACGGCATTAAGTTCTCTTTGGGAAGCCAATGACAGATTTGACTCTGGTCTGTTTTCCTTGGTGAAACAATTACATATAAATTGCCAACTGTTCCTTACAACTTCTGTGTGGATTTCAATTTGTGCTTCTGGGTATTGTCTTTTCAGAAAATCTCCTTGCAGCCAAGGTTCAGACTCCTGCCAGAGGTTTCCGCTAAGGCGCCCTATTTCTTTGTAGTGTTTGTGAGGGTGTTGACCTTAATTAGGACCCATGGACCAATTGATGCCCATACCCCATTATTACACCAAAAAGGCACCACCGTATTTCATATTTGGTCCATATAGGCGTCTTTGTTTAGAAGCCGAGCCCACCACTGCTGTACAATGAACTCTGTTTATTTCATTGGAGATCGTCGTTGCCTTTCAAGTGCTGATCACATAGTTAACACCTGGTGCAGATGTTTGTTTTTGATCTCAGTATAGGATTTGTTTTCTGGCAACTAAGTTATATTGAATTTCTCTGAATTGCTTTTATTTTTTAGATTAAGTCACAGTTGTGGCCCCTGAATCTTTCCTTGCCTTCCTTTTCGGGGCTTCATCTTCCAGGCACGTTTGAAACTGCTGCCATTGTCTGGATAAATAAACATTTGTGTTTTTTCATATAGCAGTTCTTCCCAGTTCCCTGTGGTGATGGATGTGAATCAGGAGGCCATGCTCAGCCACGATACTGTTCCTTCAGACTGTGATGTACTTAGACATTATAAGGAGATTGTTAATGCAAATGTAATTTTATTTTCTTCTATTTAGAGGAATTCCTATGAAAAATAAGTACTCTTCTAAGGCAAACATGTCATATTTCTGAGATTTCTGATCGTAAAATGCAACTTACCAGTGTGTACTTTACAAACACTATTTTTGCTATTTTCGTTTCCAGTATTCCCAAAATTTTTGAGTTAACTGTATATGTACCGTTTTGTTATTTACCAGAACGATGACACACAATATGTTGTTTTATAATGCTTTCCACTGCAGTCAGTAGACTAGATCCACCACCATGATGACTAATTTGCTAGGTTTCCTTCATCTACTTGATTGACTAATGTTAATGGTTCAGTCATGTGCTTTACTTTGTAGCTATTACAGGAAGACAGAGTCTTCAACATGTCCTCCTTGGTCCCCCTGGGTTCCCATCAGTTCTAGAATATCCTGCCGCCCAGTGTTCTGAGTAGATCTGAAGAGAGAGGAAGTACATAGAGTGGTAGGGGTGTTGGAAAGAAATCGAGGTGAGGAGCTGGTGGGAGGTTGAGAGCGATAAGACAGAGTGGTGGTTTAGATGGTGTAAAAAGTAGGAGGACAGAGATGGGGTGGAGGTAGAGAAATAAGTGATGTATTAATCCAGGAAATTACCAACAGCAAGAGATGTGGGTGGAGGTCCTACTAATGGGTCAATATTTAGAGATGAGGCGAGATGTCCCACCAATTGGTCAATATTTAGCTTTGTTGAAACTGTATAATAGACGTGAGACCTGTAGAGGTCTTCAGCACCCATACAGACTGCTGGGAGAAATGTTCTGAATCCAGCATTCTGTTTCTGTATGACTCATTAACTCAGTTCATTTCCTGAGTTGACTCACACTAACCAGTCATGCGCTTTCATTTCTAGCTAGAACAGAAATGATGTCCTTCTGGATTCTAGAACATGATGTCCTCCATGGTTATGATAGATTCTAGATTGTGATGTCTGCCTGGGTTCTCATAGATTCTAGAAAATGATTTCCGCCTGAGTTCTGTTAGATTCTGGAACATTGTTTACCTGGGTTCTGTAAAATTGTAGAACATGGTGTCCTCTTGGGATATAATATATTTTAGGACATGATGTCCTCCTGGATCCTGATGAGAGACTGGAGTCCTTACAACACTAGGTGAAGACAGCAAGGAAGAGAGTGTGACTGGGGAGGTGAGGGGGATGTAAAAAGAGCAAGGAAAGAGAGGGACTGGGGAGGTAAAGAGAGGGAGCGAGAGATGTATGAGGGAGGGGAGAGAGGGCCTGGAAAAGTCTGGGGGGAGTTCAAGATGTTTGGGAGCTCGGAAGTTGAGTGTTGAGGGCGAAATGGATGTACTGGGGAGGTGAGCAGGGAGGTGAAGAAAGGCAGAGGAGAATGGATTCGGGGGGAGTGAATTCAGAGGGAGATTTAGAAACAGTGGTTTAATACAAGAAATTACATGATTATTTGATGAATGTGGGTTATGTAGCTTCTGAAAAGACATAGCTCGTCTCTTCAGTAATCTTAGCCCCATACACAGTAAAGTCAGGTCCTCAGCATGTATGATGGTCAATGTATTAGTCAGTTATTAGTCAGGGATTTAATTTGTCTTTTCGTGAGTGGAATCGCCTTTTAGTGAGTTAGTCTGGTAGTGAGTTAATTCGTTATTTAGTCACGGAGGTAATTCATTTGTCATTTAGTGAACAAGTTCATTAGTTATTCGTTTATTAGTTAGCACTTTTGTGAGTTTGTCAGTCTGTAAATTAGTTATTTAATTTGTGAGTGAAGTAATTAGTTGAGTGAAGATCAACAGAAGAGAAAAATAAAATATAACATACTAAATATAGTTTGTTCAGCTAGGGAAGAGACAGGAGGTGAAGTGAAGGGTGGACAGGGCAGGAAGGAAGTAGAGTGGAGTTGGGATGGTGAAAGAGGGGAGAACCTTGGAAACACAGAGAAGCTTGATACATAAGCTCATGTGTGAATAATATTGACTCAATCTGAATAGAATTGAGCGAATGTACAATACTCTCAGGATGTACAATACTCCCATCTGAGTCACATAGGGAATGCCAGACTGGTTTGCTCCTGTTCTGTTAGATACCTGAAAGTGTGGATTGTAATTACTATAAATGTACAGGCGGTATGATGGCCCTGCTGCCCCCTTTCTTCCCAACATGTGTAACCTGATTATTTAACTCAACTCTCTGCGCTGCCTGGATGAAATGTACCCAACTGTGGATGTTTCAGAGCAGAGAAGTGGGTGGTGTTTTGGGGCGACAACAAGTTATCCTTCAACCCCTCATGACG
>JACXGJ010005433.1:20705-39388 GCA_016801105.1 Esox niger
CGACGTGACGGAGCCAACCCCACATGACTGGCGACATTCTGACAGACAAGATATGGAGACCCCCTGAAAAGCTGATTATCTTTTTTGGCACAAAAGGTCAGGTTCCCTTTTCAGTGCCCAACATTTCTTTCAGTCCGCTAGAATACATTGAGGATGCCAAGAGGCTGTTAGATCATTACATTTTGATCCACTGATATTTCTGATAACATGTTCTCAACTTTCAGGGCAGGATCATAGTGACCATAGTAAATCAAGATGTTTCTGCCCCCTCTGCTAAGCCTCATAGGGACTTTGAAACATGGTATTTCTCTACTTTCAGCGCTGCCTCTTAGTGACTTTCTAATTAACATGTTTGAAATGCTAATTTGGTTAAATGCACACTGGCTAAATACTGAGCCTTCAGATTTACATCTTCCAACACAATGAGGAAATTGCTATATGCCTTAAGATTATTTAAAGTTTTTTGTGTGTGCATTTTGTAGGTTATCTGTATGTGTGTGCGTCTGTAGTTTCTGAGAGCTTGTATGGTGGTTGAGAGGTCATTTCTGGTGTCATAGTTCTTGGGCCAAGAATGTAATGGAAAAGGTCAAACTTTGTGTATGTATGTATTCATTTTGTCTGTGTGTGTTTAGTTTGTGGGTGTGTGTGTTTGGTTTGTGTGTGTGGGTGTGTGTGTTTGGTTTGTGTGTGTGTATGAGTGTGAAGCTGTCTAGGCCTGTTTTTCATGGCTGTGTTCCAGAGCTAACATTCCGTTGCTCGTCTGTAATTCCACAAAGCATTGTGGGAACAATGTGCTCTCTGTCCTTTGCTTTATGTCTATTTCTCTCTCATTGTCTTTTCATAGATGTCTTCAGATTTATATTTATCCATGATTACCCAACTGCTAATCCGATATTCCACTGGTTCAAATATATATTTTTTGGACCCTCTGATCTGTGTAGAAACATTTTAAGTCCGAGATTTCTATTTGTTTATATGTATACACAATACTGTACAAAAGTCCTCCATTTATCTACGGTACAGAACCATTACCGAAGCAGTAATGTGTAAAAATAAAAGATAATGTTCATGTAAACATAAAGGAGCATTAATTCCATTTAAAAATGTAAACTTGTTATAAAAAAAAAAAAAGTATTTTTTGCCAACCGTTGTGACTCAGGAGGATAGTCAGCCTTTAAGATAAAGTTTATTTTGGATGTCAGTTTCAGGATCCGAGAAGACCTTTAGTGTTATGCTCTGGCTTGCATTTTCTTAATAGTTTTTCTTTTTTAGGTTGGATATCTACAGGAAAGTTCCCAAAGACCTTACTCAGCCCACCTACTCAGGAGCTGTTGGTGAGTAGATCTGCACTGTACACACATGTACATGTATACAACAAAATGTAACAAAACAAGTCTGACACAAAACAGATCTTTCCCATGTAATGTACCCTAGATGCTTACCTGTCCCTTATGTAGCCATGGTACTGCACTTACTTGTCCCGTCTCATGTAGCCACGTTACTGAGCTTACCTGTCCCTTTTTACGTAGCCACGTTACTGAGCTTACCTGTCCCTTCTTACGTAGCCACGTTACTGAGCTTACCTGTCCCTTTTTACGTAGCCACGTTACTGAGCTTACCTGTCCCTTCTTATGTAGCCACGTTACTGAGCTTACCTGTCCCTTTTTACGTAGCCACGTTACTGAGCTTACCTGTCCCTTTTTACGTAGCCACGTTACTGAGCTTACCTGTCCCTTCTTACGTAGCCACGTTACTGAGCTTACCTGTCCCTTCTTACGTAGCCACGGTACTGTACTTCCCTGATGAGCCAAAGGATTCCTTTTCCGCATATAACCAACAGAAGTCACCCATACCCTAAATGGTATGGGTGACTGAAGCTCCCAAGTAGGGATCCCGAGGAACAGTTGGCGTTAACTGGCTTGCTCAGGGACAGAACCTCAGATTGTTCACGGTGTCCGCTCAGGGATCACAGGTTTGATTCTGCAACCCCTAGACAAGTTTAATGACCCTTTTTAGAATTCATTTAGACTAAAATATTGAGGAGATCATGTACGGATTCACGGTATCTAGACATGAACACGTTTTTTTTTGTTTAGCATTTAAATTAAATGTTTAAATTTTTTCTGAAGTCCTGTAATATTAATTATAATTGCCAGTGCATTTTACCAACTTTCAAAGTGCTGATAATCTGCAAGAACATTGAGCTCTGTGTGCAGTTGTTGTTGTTCCCTATAGATCCGTGGTTGTGTGGCAGTGTCACATGGATCTCAGTGGAAATTGTAACTCACTTTCCTCTTGTGTGTAGATACTAGTCATAATAGACATGGTGTCATTGTCCAGGTACAGTTGCTGCCCAGTAAATAGGCAGATACCGGGGAAACGTTAAATCGTGCCAAAAATAGTTATGGTATATTGGAACCTTGTGTTGTTGATCCTAGCCTGTGCTTCTCCCCATCAGCCCTCGGGTGATCTGCAACTGTCAGTCATTCCTCAGGAATCCACTGGATTTTGTATTTCTTGGGGTCATGTTGTTTTCCTGTTTGTCATCGGGCTGACTCTGTGTCAGGCACATGACATTGATTACACATTGCATTTACTAGGATGTCAGCTATGTGCTAATATTGTTTAAATTTCCAAATCACTATTCAGTTTCTGATGACTCATTTCCTAATCATTCACATTGAGTGTTCATTAGCCACTCCCCGATGACATCAGAGACGTGCGTTAACTCTTCAACCCTTGGGCTGACTTGACATCTTTCTCTGACATCAGTACCCCCTGTAGATCTGTCCGATACCCCCTGTAGATGAGTCCCAGTGTACAGGAGGGTTACAACACAGCAATTGACCCTCTGGTACAGAAATTTCATGGGGCAAGATGTGGGAGATGAGTAAACCATTGTCTATTGCAGCAGGAATGTTCTTACTGGCTAATATAGGCCAAGTTTCACCGAGGTTCACCAGTCCTTCTGTGAAATTTGTAAAGAAGTGTCTCGGATTGGGGTCGACCAATATGTTTTTTTTTCATGGCTGACTCCAATTCTGATTTTGAGTGATCAAGGATACTGGTGACCAATATTTGGGGCAGATATACATTTCCGGTAAAAATTAATGTTTTTCTGTCAATTTTAAGTACTTGAAAACAAGACCATTGAAACATTGTATTTTGAAGAATATAGTGCAGGGAGCTCCACACAGCATTTCTGGTGAAATTAAATTGCATATCAATAAAAATCATGAAGTAAATAGCTTCCCAAATCAGGTACATTTGACTGTTTACCATCAGGTTTCTTTCCTGTAAAAATGAATGAATTAAGTTTCTGTAACTTCTGTTGTGTAGCCATCTTTAATGAAAGTGGGTTTCAAAAGAGGTAGTTTAGATGGACAAAGAACTAAAATATGCTTAAATTAATAGAGCACAGAATAAATCTCTGGAAATTCTTTGTGTAATTTGGTTCCAATTCTAGGAACATAATGTATTAACATGATAACAGGGATCCAAAGAGCATTATTACTGGCAAGTTTAGATATGATCAGCCTTCGTATAAAATGACGTGCAAGAATTAACATTACTAGTTTTTGCTAGTCAGCTGACCAAATTAACAGTAAACGAATAAACTTGTCAAAGTTACACTAGCTATCGCATTCAATTAATTAGCTAATTAGTTCAAGATTCATCTTTAGCTACTGGTGTAACACTCACGTTCATGTAGTTTGCTAGGTAGCCAGTGAAGTGCAAATAACAGGCAACAGAATTTCCTCATAACGGATGTGAAATCTTTAAGGAAATGTTGGAAAGCTGACATTACTTTTGCTAAACCTAGCTGCCATCATGTGAACATAAATAAACTCAAATGTTAGTATTAGCTCTCTTACTGCAAAAAAGAGCATTAGGTAGGGTCTTCTGCGTATCAGATGTGACTGATTTGTCATGTTTACCCTGTTAAACAGAGGTCTGAATTATTTTTCTTTGCTGCAAATAGGTTACTGTAGACTGTAACATCAGTTAAGAAATGTTTGTTGGAGTAACGTTAGTCCACAAAAAATTGGTACTTGGTACTTTCATCATAGAAAAAGATCATAATGAGGGTCATGTTTGTTGTAACGTCAGTTTAGATTATTGTGATATTTATAGAAACGTCAGCATTATTACCTCTTACCTTGTCTCTGCCATGCATCTCTGTGTTTTTCTTTCCCATTTCTTTCTCACATATGACATACAGTTTTAATTGGTTATTTACTTGTGATGTATAACCAATCTGATAATTCTGTGGATGGGACATTGCGCCATACAAACAGAAACATTTCAGAGAGATGCGGCTTCCTGCGAAGCACATAGAAAACGAAGCCATTTATCGGCAGTTATATCAGACAAATAAACAATTCCGATTATTGTAGAAGTATGAAAAGCGGATTCAATAATCAGCCAGACTAAAAATCGGTCGACCACTAGATCTGGGAGCTAGGTTACTTTAGTCCCAAGGTCAGACAGCTAGCTATTCCAACTCCAGGTTGGGTCATAAGTTCACATTGAAGCCAGTTATGGGGTAATTCACTGAGAGAAGTTAAAAGGCCAACGTAACTGCTTGCTTAGTCACCATTGTTCTAAGAGTTGGGTGGACTTTAGAAAAACAAGAAATGTAGCTAACATGTGAATGACCTCTGCTTGATGGTTGCATTTAAAAAATAAATTCTGGTCATGTCGTAAATATGTATATACATACACATACAGTGTGTTGAACGGAACATCATGTTGGCTCTGCTATTTGAAGAAATAAGAGAACTCACTATTTCCTAGAACTGATGGTTGTCAGAATGGTATGATAAATTAACAAACACTTAATTTTTTTGAAACAAGCTTGATTATATTTGGCAAAAAACTACCAGAAACCAGAACCATTATTTTAATATTTTAAGCATGCTCTGTTCCCCCCCCCAGACCCGTGTTACTGCATATACATTGATTGCTTGATAGATCATATGCTTCACCACAGTAAATAATGAACCAGTAAATTTTTCAAAATATTTTGTTTTTGGCAGCTGTTGAGTTGGCGCCGTTGAGCCACAAATGGTCCCTGAAAACTGTTGTACCATGTAATCAGAAGCACTCAATTTCACACTCAGAAGCCATTTCATGGCTAACTGGGTTAAGATAGCGATTGTACTTAGACTATGGACACACAAACAACATTACAAATCCAGATGTGTTCAAAACAATATTTAGTTAATTGCACTTATAAAGAAAGGTTTAGTTGTTTTGATTTGCTATATAGTGTTTTTGACAATTATTAAAAGAAGACCATATTCAGGTTTCTGTTCTTCAGTAATCAGTGGGTATACCATAATGTTCAAGTCCAGAATTTGAGGAACCAGCTGCGATTGCACATGACATGGAGTCTTTTCTCATATTGTTTAGGAGTAGTTTAACCTGTTGGCAGACCGTGACACAGTCAATGTTTCCTCTAACAAGCTCTCTCTTTCTGCCAGTTGATATGTGCATGTATGGATGCATGTGTGTCCTGGGGGGGTTGAACGACCTGTGATTAGCTCTGCTGTTGGTGTCAGAGTAGGTGACCGTCTTGTACAGTATTGTTAGTGCCTGTTAAACATTACCTCATGTAAACCTCTAGATGCGCTCATGCATACACACACTTTAGAACACCACAAGACGGGCTGGCCAATGGCGTTACGCCCTCGCTTTCCCCATTTCGCCATCTGGGCTACTGCCACGTGGTTTCTATGGTAACACGATAACGCCAGAGACTGTATAATGGTGGCATTTGTTGTCGTTTCCACGTCACCTGAATTTCTGCTAATGAGCTCAGCTTCCGCCCGCTGACATCACTCCTGCAACCGAGTGAACACATCCCACAGACGCCGTCACCACACACATATATACACACACACACACACACACACACACACACACACACACACACACACACACACACACACACACACACATAAACATTGCCATCTATCTACAACTGGACAATGTTTACAAGTTATAATTCAGAATGACAGATGGTTGCAGTTCCATTTGATACGCTAATATATATTGTATTTGCAATCCTATCTACATGTAATCATTGTAATGAATGACATAGTCTGTTTTTGTCTGCACCGATGCAACCAACTCAATGGCCTAGCTAACGTTAGTGAGGCTAGCTAAACTTCTCTTGTTAAACATGATATAGCGTTAGCTAAATTAATAACAAAGTTAATACAGTAGAGGTGATCTTTACACTCATGGACTGTAAAAGTAGAACATTTGACTGGCTTGTGCAGAAGCTCCATAGAATTCCCGGTGTTAGCAGACATGTTTTAACAATGTTTTGCCTGCCAGGCTTTCAGAGCAACCACATGACTGAAAACTGTGAATAGTATATCAAGAACAGCACAATTGAGCAAAGAAAAAAACTGAAAGGAACCACGCAAGCCTAGCGTATTAGCCAGTAATATTTTGCCAGACACTATTAAGCATTGTGTTAAACTCACTGATGTTTCTTATTAAGTTTACCTCCACCACAAATTGCATCTATGAATTGTATGGCTTTGGCACAGGCTGTTTTAACAGCTAATTAGCCATTCATGAATGACATTGATACAGAAACTATCATTATAGGTGACAATAACTGACTTTTTCGTCAGAATCAGCTTTATTCGCCAGGAATGTGTATACATATGAGGAATTTGACTCTGGATTATACAGACTCACGATGTGCTTACTCATAAAAAATGTGAACAAAGGACACTCAACAAGAGTACACATAAATACACATAATAAACCAAACTACAGCATAGTAAGACTGGTGAGACAGTAGTGCAGTGAGCACTATAATATTCTTATAAAGTAGCTACTGAATGTTGTAGCCAACAAAGTTTTTGTCTATCCTAAACAAATCCTCTTTTGCCACTGGCTGTTTTAACAGCTTATTAGCAGTTTTTAATGACATTGATACAGTAACATGTCACAATTTCAAGAACGTTCAAAGTTTCTTCAGGTGCAATTGCAAAATCCATCGAACACTACGATGAAACCTCATGAGGACCGCCACAGAAAAGGAAGCCCTAGAGTTACCTCTGCTGCAGTGAAGAGGTTCGTCAGATTTACCTGCCTGAAAAATCTGCACCTCAGATTGCAGGCCAAGTAAATGCTGCACAAAGTAACAGCAGAGGTGATTGCAGGAATCAGGCCATCATGGTCGAAATGCTATTTGACCAACTAGGAGTGTGGTGGAGCTACGTCAGATGTCCTGGCCTCCACAATTACCTGACCACAACCTAACTCCCTGAGGGGGATCGCACACCTGCAAAATCTATTGTGGTCACTGGCGGGTAGCATAGGTTTTGGTGGAACCGTCCTGGATGAGCAGTCGGTGTTAGGAGACGCCAAAGGTCTCGGCAGGATGTCTGGAGCCCTTGGTAGGATTTTTGGTAGCCTACATTTCCTAAAGCCCTTTCAGCAGCCTAAGGCTACATGGGTGTTTGTTTATTTGGTTTATTTAAATCTACATCCTTAGCCTAGCTGCTGTATAGTACGCTTGTTGCTACTTTGTGGCACAACAACTTACATATGGCTACCAAGAGCTACGTGCTTAGCCCAGCTGCTGTATGTCTAGGCCATGTTACGGTTAGCTGCTCTCCAATCTTTGTTTCACTGTGTCATGACATTCTAGTATTAGAATTCTATCTGATTTGGGAAAATCCAAGCCACCCGGATCAATGACCGTTTCAGCATGACCCCGCATTCCTCATAGCAGACATGTTGTAGTGGCTCATGTCCACACTTACACAATCATTACATTACATTCAGCTGTATGGTGTTTTTACACATTATTCACAAAATATTTCCCAATGGGTGTGGTGTTTATTATATTATGGCAGAATTCAACACACTGATCTATCACACATCCGTCTGTGTTCTGAACGTTCATCAGTATGGATGTTGCTTCAAAGGGCTTGCACAGGATGAATCTTCCAAATGCCATCCTATTTCCTGTATAGCGCATTCCTTTTTAGTGTAGTTTTATGGGCCCTAGTGCACTATATAGGGAGCGGGGTGCCATTTGGTTCTCATTAGCCACCAGTATAACCCTCCTATTTAGGGAAAGTGTTTACTACTCAGCTTGGATTTTCATCAATGACGTCAATAGCAGATTTCAGTGTTACCCTAAAACAGTATTCCATGGCCTGTTATTAATGCTTTGTGGAATGGGAAGCTGTTTAAATGGACTATAAAACAACAAACACAGATTTAATTCGAAATTTCAGAAGAATCTATTTAAAGCTTTAGCTTAAAGAACAGAGTAGATCCTGTCCAACCATGTGTTACACCATGTGTTTTCCCGTTAATAAACCAATCTAAAACTGTGACACCCCCCCCCCCCCCATCCACCCACAACAGATATTAACGCCAGCAGTAATACACTGCCATTTAGGGGCACATTGCTACTACTCTGCGATGAATAAGTTGCTATCGATAGCTGATGTCAGTGTTCTCCTAAAATAGTGTTTCAGGCTCTAGTAATGGAAGGAGTAACAGTCAATGCTGCTTTTCATTCTGAATGGAATTTGACCTGAGGGGAACACATGAATGCTCACTGGATGTTTACTGTTCAGACGATCCTGGAGAGGTGAAATGTTCTACACATTCAGTTGAACTGCAGCCCAAGTTAATCATTTTAATTCCCTCTCCTCCCCTCTCCCCCGTCCTCCCCTCTCCTTCACAGTATCCATCCTCTGTTGTGTTTTTATGTTGTTCCTGTTCCTGTCTGAGCTGACTGGGTTTATAGCCACTGAAATGTAAGTATACAAACAGTCCTTCTTACTCCACCTGCACATAGGCTGCATAGTGTGTAAATTAAATGCTTTTTAAAGTATTTTGGAAATGGGACACTACAAATGTAAATTTCAAAGCTTAAATGTCCCATTTTGCTAGTTATCCAATTTTCACAATTCTGCTGTTTTCTGGCTCTGGTTTTTTTCCTTAAAAACACACAGATAATCACAAATCAAGATGTAAGAACTGTTAATATTCATAGACAATGGAATATCTTCTGGCTGAAGCTCAAATCCTTGGTCAGATTACCTTAACCAATTTAACCCATAACTTATATGGCGGAGGCATACAATCTGAATCCAAACCAATGACCTCTCCTCTCTTTGCCTTGGCTTTGAGTTAAACTAGTTTATACCAGTGACGACAGCTGTTCTTCCTGGGGTCCATTCACACAGCCCCAATACATTACACTCATCAGACGGCTACCGTGTACAATGGCAGACAAATAAGTGTTACTTATGGGCACCATGTTGGCGCCACTTGTGCGCCAAATTGGGAAATGTTCATAATTGCCAAAAATACAATGCGTTTCTGTCTTTTGACTGACTTCCTTTTCCTTCAAAGATGCAATCAGGACTCACTTACAAAGAGTGTTAATCACGAAATGATGCTGTCTGACGTGTCTTGTGGCGTAACCGGCCATGACCAGTCTAGGGACCTTCTGACATAGTGGTTGTTTCTGGATGACTCATCTAGAGCAGAGGGGGGGTGGGCAGCTTCTTTTTGCCGGGGATGGGACAAGGAAGGAAAGAAGTTCGATGACAACAGACAAACATATGTACTTTTGCCACAGCTAGGAGAGGAACATGTTGGATATGGCCATTTTGAAGGAAAATCTTATTAAATTGTGCTCTGATTTAAAAAGGTTTTCAAATGGTATTTCACAGTTCCTCTGTGTTCCTGGAGAGATTCTGCTTTTGAATTTGAATGTCTGTTGAAATTTGAAACTACAGTGAACTCAAGGGGAAATATTTATTTTTGCTCTATTTCAGCACTTATCCATCCTATCTTTGCAGGCATTGATTGTTTGAAATGTGTGACTCATGAATGTCACAATATGCTGGGTATTTTCCGGTGATGCTGTGCCATGCCTGTACTCCACCCATATTCCTTTTTGTTTTGTGTTTTGTCAGATCTGTTGATTGACTTGACCAGTCAAGGACTTCCCATTTGTCGGCCCTAAAAAAATCTTGTTTGAGCCAGGAGGGTGTTTTACAGTCATTATCTTCTTGCATTGTGATCCATTGTCCAATGGCTTTAGATGGATTTGTATCTGAACAGATGTTTCTGTACACTTCAGGGTTTATTCTGCTACTGCTGTGAGAAGTTTAAGACAAGTGAGGCAGATCCGGTCGCAAGCACACAAGCCCATAACAATAACACCCTCCACTTTATTTTACAGAGGAACTGGTAAGTCAGTTCCTTTTCTCCACGCTTTGCTTTTGCCATCACATGATAATGTGTCATCAGTCCACAGTACCTTTCTCTGGGACTCTGAACGGTCTTATAAGTAAGTGTAGGCCTTCCTGCTTTTAAAGCCAGCATTTGTAAATACTAGTGCAACATTTCTGTTTTCTGAAGAAAGTTTTGGCTGGCACATCCACACCTACCTCCTTCTTTATTATGGTGTCTTTGTCATCAACTGAAGCCTTCGTTTGTCCAGCTTTGCCATTGCTCAGCTCACCAGGACTTTTCCTTTTCTTAATGTGCCAAAGTTGTTTTTGGCACGCTGTTACAAACTTGCCTTCTAAGAAACGGCTGTGGAGTGGGGGCAGGCGTGTCATGTGCAAAAATTACTGTACTATTTTGTCTTGCATAATTGGAATACAAAGTATTGGAATACAAACCCGATTCAAAATTGCATTAGACTTTTCTTTAATATTAAATACAAATGTCAGGGGTTTCTCTTAAGTCATTTTTATGCACGTTAATGTTCTAATGGAAAATCTCTCCAAGACCGCAGAGGAAGTACGTCATTTAAAACCTTTCTAATCAGATGTATACAGTGCCCAAGAAATGACACCATTCAAATGCTTTTCTAGACCACTGTACATGTATTTACAACCTCTCCCTTCTTCTTAGTGTTAACGAGCTCTATGTGGATGACCCTGACAAGAGCAGTGGGGGGAAGATTGATGTGAGTTTAAACATCAGTTTGCCAAACTTAAACTGTGATTGTGAGTATAACATATATTATTCATCCCTGTCTCTGTGTACTGCATGTGTTCCTGTGTGTCTCTAGCCCTATGCACAGTCTGCACAAGACTTTATTTATAGACATTAACCCAGGCCCCTTTTAATTCCAGTTGTCTGTTAGCATCCCAAGCTACCTATACCCTACTCATGCCGCCGGCTTAAAGAAATGTACTAGTTATTTGGGACCGAGCCAGAATGTACAAAGTCCAATCTATAACATTTGTCTAATCAGTCAGCATGACTTTGATGACATACAAATATTTCGTGTGGAAAAACAAATGTATTCAGTTACTATTGCTATTGATCTGTTATTACTACCATTAACAAACTATTAATCAGTTACTGACAATTATGGCACTCTAATGAACTAATATATATATCGTCTCTGTCTTTAAAGCTACTTATTACATGACTACCAAAAAGCTAAAATAGTAGTAGTAGTAGTCACATCTCCACTATTTACCCATTCCACTTGAATTATGTGTTCTAGTTTTTAGAAAAGCCTGAAGCAGTGTAATTTATTCTCTTTGGAATTCTTTAGAATGGCACTATACACAAATCTGTATAGCACATCATCAACATGTCATTGGACTGAATCAACTGTTTGTTTCTCTCTCAGATATTTTTCCATTACTTCATATTTTCTTTATCATCCGTTAGATTTTCTGTGGCCAGCTGACGAACAAAGTTACTGCTAAATGAGTTACAGTTTAATGTTCCAAATTCCATTGTGTTGCTCCATGAAATGTTAGGTTCACCTCAGTCCATCAGAGGGGAAAAGAAATACCTGGCACAAACTCACATAACTCTCTGGAGGTACTTTAACAAGGCCTTTCCTCTGATTCCACGGAATAACACAAATGACAAATATTATTCTCCTTACCATTCCACTCTAAGCCCTTAAATAGAAATGAATGTGTTTTTTCAGATTTGGAGTCTAAAAGAAACTATGACATCAGCTTTTGTTAAATATGGGTTGAATATTCTTCCCTCCCCAGTCTGTTATTATGATAGGACTAGAACTGGACTTCACAGCCTTTTAGAAACCTCTGTATGAAAACGGCTAGTGCTGAGTCCCACTCATCTCTTCTGTGTCCTAAAGCGTACACTTGTTTGCTTTCACTGTTTTAAAATCAGTTTTTGATCTCTAAACACAGTGCAATCTGTATTTACAGAAGAATCGTGAGAATCCCAATACATATCGTTACTTCATTATCGTGAGGATAATTTTAGTGACCTAGTTAGCAAGGGCTCACCTCAGGAAGAAATGTGATATTATTAGGACACCACCAATGACATCATCCTCCACCATTCCTTAAGTAGGTCTGGCCCTGTACCTTGAAGTCTGACATTGAGAGGCCAGACCTAACTCCTTCCTCTAAATCGCTAACATGTATCTTTGTATATACGACCGTTCAAAGGTTTGGTGTGACTTAGACATTTCCTTGTTTTCCATGAAAAGTTATATAGCAAATTGAACAGGTAATATAGCCTTCCTTACCTTGCAGACTTTTGGCATTCAATTTGTTGACATAATCTGATGTGGTTTCACCCCATGCTTCCTGAACCACCTCCCACAAGTTTGATAGGCTTGATGGGCACTTCTTACGTACCAGGGTATGGCACGCGGTTGCAAAATGGAGTGATAACCTTCCTTTTTCAAGATCCCTTTTACTGGGTACAAATCTGCTTTACCACCACAAATGAACCCCCAGACCAAAACAATACCTCTACCATGCTTTTATTGCTTCTTCAATTAGCACTACAGTTTTTGTCTGTGGTAAATATAATTGCGAAAGGGTTTTCTAACGTCACTTTTTCTTTTTGAATGATAAAGTTGGATTAGCAAGCATAAAGTACCTCTGGAACACAGGAGGGATGGTTGCTGATTGTTGGCCTATGTACGGTTATGTAGATATTCTATTGAAAATCGGACATTTCCAGCTACAATAGTAATTTATAACATTAACAGTGTCTACACTGTGTATTTCTGATAAATTTGATGTCATTTTAATGGACAAATAATTGGCTTTTCTTTTGATTAAAAAGGACGTTTCTATGTGACCCCAAACTTCTGAACGGTAGTGTATAAATATATCCATACTGCGCTTTAACCTGTGTTTTAACCTGAGTCTCAGCGCAGATGGTTTTGAACTTATTTTTTTAAATACCAAAGGTCAAATGTTGCTTTGCGTCAGGCCCATCAAGCAGACGGACACCTGACTCCATGTCCTGCACTTTACCCCACAGAGGAGGCCCAAGACTGGTCCTGGAGGAGTGCTAGAGAGAAGGGGGAGGGAGGGAGAGAGAAGGGAAGAATAATAGTGTGAGGGACTAGTAAAGAAAGGGAGAAGCAAGGGGGAAAAGTAGAGGACTGTGGGCAGAAAGGGTGAGGAGAGTGGGATAAAAGATCTGAGGACTATGAACTATGAAAATACACTGTACTGTGACTAGAGAGTTGTCTAACGGATGATGTAACCAATACTCCTCCTGACTTTCTCTTTCTCTCCATTGCTTCTATTTCTCTCCTTCCCCCCTCCTGCTTTCTAGTGGTGGGTCTTGACATCCAGGATGAGATGGGTCGTCATGAGGTGGGGCACATCGACAACTCCATGAAGGTTCCTCTCAACCATGGATTTGGCTGTCGCTTTGAGGGAGAGTTTACTATTAACAAGGTAGACACACCCGCGGCCCACAGTTGACCTCCGCCCTGTTCCTGAACAACTTACAGAGACTACTGGTCATAGATTTGAATAGCAGGTCGATCTTGAATAACATCTAATGATTGCTGATCAGCATCACAAAGCAGGGTCATCACTTCAGCCAACTCACATGTGCTCTCTATCTCATCTGTCCCCCTTTCTACACCTTAACCCCCTTTCCACCCCTCTGTGTTGTTGTATCTTGTTTAAATCACATTTAATACATCAACTTTCAATTTATTTACTGTTGTGCTCAAAAGTTTGCATGCCCGGGCAGAAATTGTGACATTTTGGCATTGATTTTGAAAGTATGAATGATCATGCAAAACATTTTCGTTTTTAAGGATAGTCATCATATGAAGCCATTTATCACATAGTGGTTTGACCCCTTTTTAAATGAGTATGGCAATGACCCTAAGCACAAGGCCAAGTTGACCCTCCAGTGGTTGCAGCAGAAAAAGTTGAAGGTTTTGGAGTTGCCATCAGTCTCCTGACCTGGTAAACCTGGAGGTGTTTTGCCAAGATGAATGTGCAGTTATACCACCTGCAAGAATGTGGGGCCTCATAGACAACGGTTACAAAAGTATGCATACTGTAATTGATGCTAAAGGGCGCAAAACCCAGTATTAAGAACTAAGGGTATGCAGACTTTTGAAAAGACGTCTGTTCATTTTTTCCCTTTGTTGCCATGTTTTGCTTTATGATTGTGCCATTCTGTTATGACCTACAGTTGAATGTGAATCCCATAAGAAATCAAAGACATGTTTTGCTTGCTCAGTCATGTTTCCATTACAAATGGTCAATATATTACCAATTCCCCACAGGTACACAAACTTTTCAGCACAACTGTATATTGACAAAGCATTATCAAATACTAAAAGTAAGTAAAAAAAAAAAAACTGTAATAAATAACAATGGGGAATTCTACCTGTGGCTGTGTCTCATCAGGTTGAGGTTCAGGTATAATCTGGTAGGCAGAGATTCTAAACTCCCTAATGGGGGCAGGTGAAGACTCATCAGATTCATTTTGCAACAGCCAGCACATAACTTGGAGAAAATCTCAGGTATCCATTAGACCTCCAATTTCCTTATTGGTGACGGTGTTCTTCACAGCTGTTAGTCCTGAATTTTACCAGAAGCACGCGGTTAACAATTGAATAAACTGTAGAAACCCCAACAAACCTGATAGACATCTAATACAGAGTTGAATGGACTGTAGAAAATCCAACACCTCTGATAAACATCTAGGAGATAATTTAGTTAACTGTAGAAAACCCAACGCTCCTGATAAACATCATTGTCTCCAGTTCATTCTGTTACTCTTCCCTTTTCTGTCTTCTTCCTATTGGTTTTGTCTGTGCGTCCCCTTCCAGGTACCTGGTAACTTCCATGTATCGACCCACAGTGCCACAGCCCAACCCCAGAGCCCTGACATGACACACATTATTCACAAACTGGCCTTTGGGGAAAAACTGCAGGTAATTGTTTATTATCTAATGTCCTGTCGAGCAGTTTGTTCCATGCACTTTCTACCTAAATATTTACACATCTACCCCCCCCCCCCCCCCCCCCCCCCCCCCCCAGGTACACCATGTCCAAGGAGCGTTTAATGCACTGGGAGGAGCAGACCGGCTGGGTTCTAACCGTACGTACAGATCAAATATCACTCATTACAATGGCGTGCGTGCATTCCTATCAAAGTGAGGGCCTTTTTGAGTTTTACACCATTTAAATGAGGATCTTTTGGGGGAAGTGAGGGCTTTATGGTCGGTCTTACACAGTGTGATTGTTTTAATGCTGTGGATTAAGGTTTGTTGGAGTTAGAATTTGATTAGCTTGGCACTATGGATTTGGTGGTTTTTGGGGTTAGGGTGAGCATTAGGGTTAGGAAATATATATTTTTATTACAAAATGTTTAGTGTTTGTGGTTGTGTGATCCTTCTCTGGCTCAGGTGTTCAGTTTAGAGTAATTTTTACAGGTCATGTAGCTACTATTAGACATGGATTTTTTTAGTTGATAGGGCTAGGTTTAATTTAAGCACAACGGTTACGTTATTGAGGTTAACATTAGGCTAAGTGTTAGGTTTAGGACTAGGGAATAGAGAAGATGGATTTCTTGGTTTCAGTTCCCTACAAAAATAGTGTGTGTGAGATAGAGTAGTATGTTTGAGAAACTGAGACACCTAGAGGAAAGAAGCAAGACATTGTACCTGGCCACTCAGGGAAATTCAAGTGGTGGATTTGAGGGAAACCATGGTATTAGATTCCAGTAACTATTGGTTAATTCTTATGTTACTTTGCAGCTCTGGCCTCTCATGACTACATCTTGAAGATAGTCCCCACAGTGTACGAAGACCTGAGTGGCAAGCAGCGCTTCTCCTACCAGTACACAGTGGCCAACAAGGTATGGCCATACTGCCTGCATCATTACAGTACTAGCAAGCTTGTTAGCTAGCCAACTGTAGCGATTGCTTGCTAACCACCAAAGCCAATCAACAAACAATTATTTTCCCACTAAAGTTTTATCTGCACTATATAAAAAGTGTAAATATTGTTCTGTCACACAGTGTAACAGCCATTAGAAACTGGTTAGCTGGGAGGCCCTGATGCTACAGTACCTTGTTAAGGTTAACAAGCTATGCAATGTTTATTAATTAGAGTTCAGTTAGCGAGTATCAGCTTTGTTATGCCATGTGGAAGGACTTTCTTAAATGATATTACGTAAATGTCATATAGGAGTAGACCACAACACTAACGTTAATACAAGTGGTCTACAGGACACAGACCACAACATAAACATTGCGTGCGCCTGCATTGCTATACTTGGGCTATACTTGGGTAGGACTTTGGTAGCAAAACGTAATCTCAAAAACAAGCACAGGACAGGAAACAGCTGATTTTGATCAAGAACCAAGCCTTCCCATATACCAATCCAAGTCAACTAAAACCAACAACATGTTTTCACTTTTTGTCCTGTTCCTGTAGGAGTACAAAGCCTATAGTCACCAACATAAAATACAAACCAATGAAAATACAAACCAGTATAGTGTGTCTTGAATCCTACCCTGCAGGAATATGTAGCCTATAGCCACACAGGAAGGATCATCCCGGCTATCTGGTACCGTTATGACCTCAGTCCAATCACAGTCAAGTACACAGAGAGGAGACAACCCCTCTATCGGTTTATAACCACCGTAAGTTAACCTAACCACTGAATCTACTTTGTCCTGGTCCCATTCATACCTCAGCCTCAAACCTGACCCAAACCTGTCTCCCATCTCTCCCTAGATCTGTGCTATCATCGGCGGAACGTTCACAGTAGCAGGTATCATAGACTCCTGTATATTCACAGCCTCCGAGGCCTGGAAGAAGATACAGATAGGAAAGATGTCCTGAGACCATAACAATATGCTGTCTTGACGGCTTAACATGCCGTATCCCTACGCCAACACACTACTTATTTATAACATCAGAGGGGTTCATCTCAAAAGTCTGTGTAGCTTCCTGATCTCATCTCCGTTTTTGTAAAACAACTAGGTCACCAAACCCAGTTATCTGAGTTTCTAAGCGTTATGCTCTACCACCAAAGTCATGCAGAACTGTGTCAGAAGACAGAAGATGTGTCGATGAGGAGACGAAGCCACTTTAGATTTTTGAGATGCTCCCAGACAATTGCTGGATGTTTCCCTGTAGAGGATGGATGGTCAACTGAAGGAAGATTGGGACCTCACTGAAAGGGCCTCATGTTATCTATATTCTTCACTATGAATGGAACAGGATGGTCATACGATCGTTATCTGTATATATAATGGGATGCTGTTTGGAACTGTTCTCATCAAGTGTTTCCCCACCTGTTACTTTCAAATACTTTGTTTGGAAAAAGTAATGTTTTCTACTTTGAGACCTGGTGTCAATATTCTATAACTAGTGTAAAATACCAGATTACATTACATGCTGTTTTGAGGCTACCAATGATCATGCTGTTATAGTTCATAAATTGTGCCTTGTGTTTTTAAAACCTGTGTCATAAGATGACATGTCTCCCAAATGCAAGTCTGTTGCCATTGATTTAAACTTTGTGGAACAGTTGGTATTTCATTTCAGTATTGACTAAAGTCAAGTATCACCCAAGTCTTCTTATTAGCATTGCATAAATAATCCCTACAATTCCACAACATGTCTTGGTTCTGGAAGTACAACATTTTCAATCATTGGTCTGTGTCTCCTACTCCACCTCTTTTTATTAAGTCAGAGAATATGACGTTCATTGAATCATCCTGATCTGCTCAATGACCATCTGCTTTGCTTAGGAATGTTTTACTTTGATCAGCTTCCTATTTTATGTTTTCCATCTTACTTTCTTGGAGGGTTTTACAATGTTTAAAAACCCTTGTTTTTGCCAAATGTTTTGGATAAAGTGTATTTTCTTAGTTCCCAATTGCTTTGTGTATTTGACACTTGGTTTATAAATGTGTTCAGTTTTGTTTATTGCAATTTCTATCAATCTTTTTCTAATGCTGTTGCAGGATTTTCTACTGGAAATGGTATTAGTAGTTCAATCCCTATTCCCTACATGGTGCCCATTAACTTGGTGAAAACTGATGAATGATATTGATGAAGAGAACTCTATTGATACTTCAGGATTTTTAGGTCATCTACAAATCAGTTGAGGTCATCAACGCAATTGATTTTTTTGTGGTAGCAGAAAATATTTCTGTAGCAACCAGGGAAAGTTTGCTGGTTTCCATGTCCTCCGGATGACAGAAGATAATTGTCCGACTTTCTGTATAGAGTATGACCTAACCCGCATTTATGTCACGTCAAAGCGATCGGTAAAACTACTCACAAAAAAGCGAGATCCGTTATCGCCACTAAAAGACAATTTTAGCATAGAAAAAAAGAGAAATAGCACAGCCATGCTTCCTGCTATGATGATACTCCAAG
>JACXGJ010005434.1:0-21666 GCA_016801105.1 Esox niger
TATAGCCAGAGGTTCTACAGGTCAGCATATAGCCAGAGGTTCTACAGGTCAGCATATAGCCCGAGGTTCTACAGGTCAGCATATAGCCAGAGGTTCTACTGGTCAGCATATAGCCAGAGGTTCTACAGGTCAGCATATAGCCAGAGGTTCTACAGGTCAGCATATAGCCAGAGGTTCTACAGGTCAGCATATAGCCAGAGGTTCTACAGGTCAGCCTATAGCCAGAGGTTCTACAGAGGTTCTACAGGTCAGCATATTGCCAGAGAATCTGGGTTCTATTTCACTGCATATACATGAAGGATTGTGTTACTTCCTCCAAGAGATGCATGTCAGCCCTAATTCCCTTCAAATAGGCAACAATGGGCTTCCCCCAAATCCCTGCAATTACAACCCACCCTCTGGGACCCAGCTGCCCTAAAGAAGGAGGACTGGAGTGGATGAAATCCCTGCAATCACAACCTGCCCTCTAGGACCCAGCTGCCCTAAAGGAGGAGGACTGGAGTGGATGAAATCCCTGCAGTCACAACCTGCCCTCTGGGACCCAGCTGCCCTAAAGGAGGAGGACACATGCCACTGTTACCAGAAAGTTTCCTGTAACTCAGTCAGTCAAGACAGAAGATCCCATCAGTTCAGGCTTTTACCCAATGCAACCTGATGTCACTTTCCTGGCATTGCACGAGGCACATCTGCTTTGAATTCTGTATTTATTCTTGTCACGTGAGTGTGGTTCAAGCAGACCTTCAGAAGACAGGCTGTACATGAGCCCTGTCCAAATCAGTAACAGCTTATTTTAGAGAGAGAGCGAGAGAGATGTAGGAAGGGACGGAGAAAAATAGAGACGATATTGTAGCACTACTTGTGGATAAAGATAAGAACATTCTGGAGAAACATGTGGAGACCAGATATTCTCTGTGACTTCATGTGAGATAGAACTGTGTGCTGTAGGTTGGTCTACTCTTTGACACACTACAGCTGCTATAGTAATAGCATGCACCTATGCACTCCGTATTTAACGTGAATCAATATTAAAAACGTTTAATCTTTGAATCGTTAATCCCAATGAATGTATTTGCCAGTCCTACTCTTTTCTTACAAACCATCAAGAGTGACTTGTTTTAATTCCCACCATAGACTATGACCAGTCTTGAGACATTAGATGGATTTAAAACTGCTTTTATGTTTTTGATTCTTTTCTAAAATGGAAACTTTCATTGGTTTAGCCCATCTACAGTATACATGAGCAGCACTGCAGTTCAGTTGCCATTATACCTGACACTTAGAAAACCGAACATCTCTTTTCCTTCCTTTCATCATCTTTCTTTGAACTGTGGCCTCCTCTGTTTTCCTTTCCATTTGCACCTAAGCAAGTGAGTAGAGAGCCGCGGTTCCCAGAGTGCAAGGCCCTCTGCTATCCTCCACTTCCAAACAGTTTTTTAATCATTCCCAGACAGGATACAGGCGTAGGTGGGGCGGCATGGCCCCAGGGCTGCAGCCACTCTAGGCTCCAACTCCACACTGCAGTGGATGGCTCTCGTCTCCTCTGTCATCTGTCAGTGTGTGGACAGAGGAAATGGCTGTATTTAAGACCGGGGATACAGTTTCATCCCCAATTACATCTCTCTTGTGTTTACCGTTCTGTTCACAGAGGAAAGCATGTCCTAAATGGCACTCAGTTCACTATTTAGTGCACTGCGTTTGACCAGGACCCATGGGATAATAGTGCAACATGTTGGGAAAACAGTGCTGTTTGGGAGGCATTTTTTAAGAGAGGACACATGCAGGGCAGAGATTGAGATTTTTATTGCCAACATTTCTCTTGAAAGGGTTCTATAACCAAATTCCTTCTTGAATTGAACCTATCGAATGTGTGATGGCTATTTTAACTGTACTGGAGATGGGCCACTTGGAAAGAACCATGTGTGGCCATTTGAACTGTGCTGGAGTTTGGCCACTTGGAAAGAACCATGTGTGGCCATTTGAACTATACTGGAGATTGGCCACTTGGAAAGAACCATGTGTGGCCATTTGAACTGTGCTGGAGTTTGGCCACTTGGAAAGAACCATGTGTGGCCATTTGAACTATACTGGAGTTTGGCCACTTGGAAAGAACCATGTGTGGCCATTTGAACTGTCCTGATGATGATGTGCAGCTTTTATTGCATTAAAGGGTCTGGTTGGTGTGATGCACTACTTTCACTATACAAGCATTTATATATTTATTGTTCTGATTTGCGGAGCTTCCAGGGAAAGTGTTCTATTATATATATTTTTTTTTTATAACTATGTTGTTGTAACATTATTGCTTTTTTATTGAAAATTAGCGCACTGATCTGTTTTTGTAGCCAACGTCTTGAAGCTTATTGAAATGTAATGAGCATGGGATTTTTATGTATTCAACTTTTTATGGACTACAGGAGTTAACCCCTTCCAGTCTTGTCAAAGGCATCGACAACCACATACAACAAATATCAATGATCACCTAACCAACCTTTCTACATCTCTCTGTTACAGGAGTGGCAGAACTCCATCCAGAAAAATGCTGGCCTTGCCTTCATCGAGCTCATCAACGAGGGAAGGTGGGTAGCAGATTCTCACACTCACTTACACACCCATGGGCGCGCACGCACGCACGCACGCACACACAAACACATCTGAGGTGAATGTTATGGTTAGATTAGCAGTTAGCTGCTGATTTCTGGAGTCAGTTTCTGCCCTACAGTGTCTCAAGGTTACAGACTCCGGTAATAAAATCAACAAAATAGCTCCTTGCACTGTGTTAACTTCCTAGCCATCTCTGATTGTGACAGGCTCAGATCAGGCAGGGTTTTATACAGTGGATAAGCCTCCAAGTGCATCTGCTGACCCATCTGTGGAACCCTCTCACACTGCAAGCCCCAGTCTAGAGTTGTGTTTGGTGTTTGGAGCATTGCATGTGCAATAGTATGGTTTGGGGTTTTATTACCTTGGTGGTCCAGGACGAAAAAGTATTCAAATATACACATTCAGTACTGTAGCTTCTAGAGAATAAGCATCTGCTAAATGTGCATGTCTTTACCCCAGCAACAGCACTATACCCCAGCCACAGCACTATACCCCAGCCAGAATACTATACCCCAGCCAGAATACTATACCCCAGCCAGAATACTATACCCCAGCCAGAATACTATAGCCCAGCCAGAATACTATAGCCCAGCCAGAATACTATAGCCCAGCCAGAATACTATAGCCCAGCCAGAATACTATACCCCAGCGCCGTACCCCAGCCGGAGCGCCATACCCCAGCCGGAGCGCCGTACCCCAGCCGGAGCGCCGTACCCCAGCCGGAGCACCATACCCCAGCCACAGTATACCCAATATAAAAAGGGTTGTCAGTCTCATGCACAGGATACAATAAGTATAAAACAGTACAGTAGAACACTTCCAAGCTCCTATTTACAGTAAATTGATAGTAGACACTGTGAGAAAGTATGTCTGTTTAGGTGTATTTAAGGAACGCTTCTACCCCTGCCTTGGGTCCTTTATTATTCTGCGAAAGAGCCAGAAGTCAACAACACAAACACAATCAAATTCTGTATGTACCCATTGCAAATTCCCTGTGCACCACCCAGCCATCACCTGATTAGTGCTGCTAAGCACCGCGACCATGTGCCCTCCAACCATGGGGTTTCACTGTGCACCACCCAGCCTTCACCTGATTAGTGCTGCTAAACACCGCGACCATGTGCCCTCCAACCATGGGGTTTCACTGTGCACCACCCAGCCTTTCAGTGAAACCTCCTCTCATCAGGAATGAGGTTTCACTGTGCACCACTTTCAGTGAAACCTCATCCCTGACCTCCTGCTCGTGTGGATAACGTTTCAAGTAGCAATCATATGGAGGGGGTACACAATGCAAATCATACAACAAAATACAGTAGTGAGGTTTACATAAAGACCTTATTTAGTGGGGTGTGGCCCCTTGGTGGGCCTATATAAAGACCGTTATTCAGTGGGGGTTTGGCCCCCTGGTGGGCCTGTATAAAGACCCTTATTCAGTGGGGGTTGGCCCCCTGGTGGGCCTGTATAAAGACCCTTTTTCAGTGGGGGTGTGGCCTCCTGGTGGGCCTGTATAAAGACCCTTATTCAGTGGGGGTGTGGCCCCTTGGTGGGCCTATATAAAGACTGTTATTCAGTGGGGGTGTGGCTCCCTGGTGGGCCTGTATAAAGACCCTTATTCAGTGGGGGTGTGGCCCCTTGGTGGGCCTATATAAAGACCGTTATTCAGTGGGGGTGTGGCTCCCTGGTGGGCCTATATGAAGATCCTTATTCAGTGGGGGTGTGGCTCCCTGGTGGGCCTATATGAAGATCCTTATTCAGTGGGGGTGTGGTTCCCTGGTGGGCCTATATAAAGACCCGTATTCAGTGGGGGTGTGGCTCCCTGGTGGGCCTATATGAAGATCCTTATTCAGTTGGGGCCACTACATTACTGTAACACTGTCATGTGGTGCTGTCCAAGGTGCTGCGGACACTTCTCTCCTGTACCGCCTGTGCTACAGTGTAACCCTGATAATAAATGGCTTCTAAGTCCTCTGTAGTTTACTTGTTTTGTACAATGCAGTGTACAGGGGAAAGGTTGCCATTTGGAACATGGTCCTGCCATTTATATCCAACCAGTATACCAGCAAGCTGCTGTCCTCTGTACTAAAACCAGAACATTTGTGTCATTACTAGAGGATCTGACGAATTGCTCAGAACTCAGAGTGCCGTTGTAATCTGGTGACTTCAGACTCTACCTGATATAAAAGAGGATTCCAAAATGACACCTGATTCCCTTAAGTGCACGACTCTCAGCAACATGCACAACCTCTCCATGCTTTTGGGGTACAAAATCCGCTTGTCGCTTACATTTCACTGCATTAGATGCCTTCATTTGCCATGCAACATTTCATACTCATTTTAGTTTCTCTATATTCCATTAATGTCTTGACCGCTATTATGTTTGGAGCGACCTGACTAACACACTCTGATAATGGCTGATATGGGCTCAAATAATCTATATGGCCTAACCACATTTCAACAATTTAAGAAAGCAGGCTTTATTTCTGTCAGTGTTGATGTTTTGAGCAAAAAATGTAATCATTCTCTACTGTAGAATGGTTTACAAATTGGAAGTGATATGAGTGAGATGAAAGCATTTTCTGAATATCAGAACTAGAATAATAGGGATTTAATCTGAGCTGAAATACAAATGTAAAGTATGTATATAGTATATTTAGACAGACGTAATCTAAAGCCAAGTGTGTTGATTTTTAATATTAGGGTTATCCTTCAAATACATGTTGAATGATGCAAGACAAGGCCAAAATTACAATAATTAATTAGGATGTCTAGACAGCGTAGGTGAGTGCTGGTAAAGCTATACAAGTCAGTGGTGTTAGCAGCCATATTTCAGACCCTCATATTGATTTATTAATGCATGCAAATAGACTTCATTTGTATATGCAAATTAGGCCCGTATGACGTTTTTGTAGCCAAGTTAAACAAAAATAGTAGTCAAACAAAAATAGTATTTATAAAAACTGTTATTTTTAACTGTTTGGGACACAGTGTTGCCCTCTTATTAAAACAGAGCAGGCGCAATGGTGTGTAAAGTGGCACATCATCTCCACACAGTTAACTAGGTGCTTTCGATTTATTAAGAAAAGATTGAACTGTGTGCAGCAGTTCAATATGAAGATGAGGTTGGGGGGAATGAGTGTGTGCAGTTATATGCTCTAGCTTCAGTGAACGTCGTCTGTCTTTCTGCCTGAATTCATTTGACTCTCTTGTCTTTTTCAGGTTGCTCTGTCACGCTATGAAAGACCACATTGTACGTGTTGCTAACGAGGCAGAGTTCATCCTCAACAGACAGAGAGCCGAGGATGTCCACAAACATGCAGAGTTTGAGGTACCATACATAAAATACAGCAGTGGACCTTGGGCTTTGGCTGAATGGTGCTGCTAGATGGCCCTGTTCCGGAGGCATTGAGTTCAATCTGCCTCCCAAATGACACCCTGTTCCCTACATACAGCACCACTTGACCAGTGCTCTGTACAGGGCACAATGTGCCATACCGGTCAAAAGTAGCGCATCATGTAGGGAATATGATGCCATTTGGGAGGCAGTCTGAGTTTGCGAAAGGGTACTGCTGGATTAGCTGCATCTCAGTAATCCTTGTGTCTCCACAGGAGGATTAAAGCACTATCATTAGGCCACTCCAAGGGATTAGAATAACCAGCCTGCTAGCAATATTAATAAGGAAACTAAATGACAGGCACGATATAATGTATTAATATTTGGTCTTATTAGCTTAGCCCCAGAGACTGTACTTACCCCACATCAAACGCTTTGCCTGTTCTCACTACAAAGCATCAGACCTCCACTATCATTATTGAATTCTGAGGTAAATGTAGGATGTCTGCAGTATTTAGACAGCATATTCATGTCACATTGCACCATATTTTCCTTATAACGCATTCGTTTTGAGAAGGGCTAAATAGGTTTGGGTCACTCGTTGTGCAATTTCTTTGGGGTGTGAATATCAAATGCGATGCAATAATTTGGGGTGTAAATATCAAAATGTTCAACTTTAACCTAAAGGATAATGTATGGCACAAAACATGGATGCCTGACGGGTATCTTTTATCGCAAGATTATTTAGCAGGTGGATAGGAGTTATCTTCTTTTGTTCAACCTGAACAGGTCTCCTCGACCAAACCTCCTGGCATACTTTGCCTGGTTTTCAGGGCAGAGAAACAACAGGTGAAAACCGGTGAAAGCAATTGCTTTCTACCTATAGACACTTTGCAGGCTGGGTTTGTCCCCTTTGTCCTACAGTCACCAGCCAGGCTGGGGTTTTCCTCAAGGTCCTACAGTCACCAGCCAGGCTGGGGTTGTCCTCTGAGTCCTACAGTCACCAGCCAGGCTGTGGTTGTTTTCAAGGTCCTAAAGTCACCAGCCGGGCTGGGGTTGTCCTCTGGGTTCTACAGTCACCAGCCAGGCTGGGGTTGTCCTCAGGGTCCTACAGTCACCAGCCAGGCTGGGGTTGTCCTCAGGGTCCTATAGTCACCAGCCAGGCTGGGGTTGTCCTCAGGGTCCTACAGTCACCAGCCAGGCTGGGGTTGTCCTCAGGGTCCTATAGTCACCAGCCAGGCTGGGGTTGTCCTCTGGGTTCTACAGTCACCAGCCAGGCCTCAGGGTCTTGAGGGTAGATCTGTCCAAAACAGCTAACCAGGATATACACACCATATATATTGTACACCTTCGTTTTCTTAATAATGGAAATCGGGTTTTCATATGGACATGCAGGTTCAAGCCCATTGGCAAGAGCTTGTTATAGAGTTTATTTTGGTAACAGATTAAGCACACTGCAATGGGATCTCAACCAATTCCACTACTATGGCTCATGCAATCAACTATGCAAGCCAACAAAAATACATTTTTACCAAGTACTTAGTCTGGCTAATGCTACATCTAAGTGGAAACTAATAATCAAACATGCAAGTAGAATGCCCCCTTAAAATGGACTAAAGCTTGAGAATGTTTTGTGAAATATGTGGAAGACATTCTGCTGATAACCATCAGGTTTGGGTCGGAAGAGTGGGAGGTTTTACTGGCCATAGAGTGGTCACAGTCGTGCTCCAGTGTCCGCACACACAAACACACTGTTACCAACAGACCTTTCTGCCACTTCTGTTAGCAGCTTACATGTTAGGAGTGATAGGTGTCTTATCTTGGGGCAGCAGCCCTCCACAAGCAGCTGTTGGGTATCCCGTAGTCCTCTGCTTGATGCTCCTTGCCCTGCTAGATAAGCAGGAGGAGGCCGATAGATATGACATGTCACCAGGAGAGAGGCACTAGTGTCCCAAATGACACCCTATACCCTAAATAGTGCACTAACAGTTGTCGTAGGGTGCCATTTGAAAATCACTCTGTGACTACCTGGGCTTCCCCCCCTCTGGTCTTATTTCTTCAGTTTGACAGCTCTATTCAGTCTACACTTCTCATCCAGCGTCGTCGCTGCTTTATTACCCTTCACAACCCGTCCCCCCCAACAACCCCCTGCCTTTGCCCCCCCCCCCAGACAGATATACATTTTTACATTAGATTGTTGTCAGGAGAGTCATCGCAGCAGCCTCATATCCTGTGAAGTGATAAATAAGGTTTGATATTTGTCACAGCGTCACTTGGTAACATGAGATGACAAGTAGAGATTGAGTTATCTGCCATTTGAAGAATATGCTGAGGTATAATATCTGACACAATTCAAATATAGGTCCGGAAATTCTATTAACTTCCAGCTTCTGTTAGCAAATTAGATTTTGAATATGAGCAGGAAGGAGCAGCCCCGGGTCGGCGCAGCGAGACAATCTTATTTTAGTGAATACAAGATTAAGTTCTATCTCAGCTCCTGTAGTATCAAGATGTTGCTATGCTGCAGGAGATCACCGTCAGTGTCCCAAATGCCACTATTGTACACTGTAGGGCACTACTTTTGACCAGAGCCCTTGTAAGCCTGGTCCTTAGAGGTGTGCTTTGAAGGGCCATTTAGGATGCATCGACATACATCAACGTCCAACATTAACACACAGGTTGGGCTTCAATATCTTCATGCCAAACTGACGATAATTTATGCAAATCGGCTACAGTAAAAGCTATGCTCTCTTTGTTAGAGATGGATTATTTATTTATCTGACCACTATGTAAAAAGGTGATGTTAAACTTTTCAAACAGACACCCTCTTTTTCTCCATAAAACAAATGACTGCAGCCGCCGACATTGTTTACGTCTTCCGTCGCTAACACGGTTATCTATTGAACTGTTTCAATTTCTCCTTTCTCAGCACATGCTTTGCGTAGCTTCTTAGCCCAAAACGGCCATAAAATGTTTGAATGTATTGCACCAATTTGCATATTAGTAAGCATCAGATCAGTTAATAAAAGCCCAACACAGCCATAGTAACACGATGCTAACACCAGACAGACAATTGTATCTGACAGATCCCTTTAAGTTACTCAAGTGTAAATGTAGGGAATCTCTTCAAACTGAATATGATAAGAGGATAAAGCTGCATAGGATAAGAGCGGCAGTAGTTCAGAATATTTGGGGGTTTTCATCATGGTTATTTTGCCATTACATTTCCCTAGGACAGTAGGCCTTTATTTTACATTTTGGAAAGGTGTTAGATACCTATCAAACATTTTAACATGTGTAACCACGGTAATGTTCCGGATAAAATGTCTCCTTGTGTTTCCTTGGTCAGTCCAACTGTGCCCAGTACGCTGCTGACCGCAGAGAGGAGGAAAAGATGTGTGATCACCTGATCAGCGCTGCCAAGCACCGCGACCATGTGACAGCCAACCAGTTAAAACAGAAGATCCTGAACATCCTCACCAATAAGCACGGAGCCTGGGGCAGCTCGGCACAGAGGTAAGAACGGCGACAGAAGTATTGGTCCGAAGAAAGGCATTGGGCCGGGCTATAGGGCTAGAACTGAGAGGGTTTAGGGCTGGGCTAGTCCAAACACTAAAAGAACTCTCAGTATTACCTGTCATGTACTATTCTGCGAAGCGTGGATGAAGTACTATACATTATCATTTACCCAGAGTCCACAAGGGTCAGGGACCAGATCAACTAACTCAATTACAGTCTGGGTGGGGTTGGGGGGGACTGTTTGTGTGTGTATGGAGGTGTCTGTGGCGCATTGTCTAGCCTCTCGGCAACCCTCTCAGTCACACAGCAGAACACCTGGTGGTGGTTGGTGGTCAGAGTCATTCCTTCCAGCTCTCTCCCCTGGGTCTTGTTAAAACTACAGATCCTTGGAGCCTTAGCTCAGCTAAACATATACACACAAATGTAAAGGCAAATGGGGTTGAACCTGGCTGGTGCTGAGAACTGATGCCAAGGATACCTGAATCAACTTCCTAAGCAGGATCCTTTTGTCCAACTAGGGAGGGGATTCTGCTGACTATTCCTGAGCTGAATTTGATGTTGCTTAAGGTATATGTGCACACTCATTGTTATTCTGATAACACAGGTCAGGATCTGGGGGGAAGGTCCTTAAAAACAGCTCTGTATCCAGGCAGTTCTGTTGAGAACAAACATGTAGCACAATGTAGTGCAGTGACACCAAGTGCTACACTAGACAAGGTCCTGTCAGAGCTCGCCTGGCTTTCTGAAAGAACACTTAGTAACGGGCTCATACCACGGAAGCAGCTGGTGAAATATGTTCATACACAGATGGTTAGAACATGCCTCAGATGTTTTCTCACGTCCAGAGAAAACACACCTGATCGTGTATTGCTGTGTATATTAAGGCTTTAATTATTGATGCTTGTGTTCACAGGGTTCACATGGTTTATTGAGGAGGGTTTTTAAAGACTGCTTGTACTCTGCATGTGACGTGGTGTGTATCTTTAGTGATTTAGATGAGTGTCATTCTGACTAAAGTCTCTTTACAGGCCTGGAAGCTTTACCTCAGAAAGAGGTATTCTCATCATCATCATCATCATCATCAGACAACTTAAATGGGGGTGCTTATTCTGGAAATTAATTATGCCACATATTAACCACATTTTTATGAATATTTTCACCCGAATAGTTCAACTACATTTGATACCAATAATCCCTGCTGCATTATATTCCTATATATCATTAATAACTAATGTGTAGCTAAATGCTTTATTTTACACACTAGCCAAATGTTTGAGCCATCTGTTTGTATTGAAGTATATAGGGCTGCTTGTATGCCATTGAATTCTAAAATTCATAAAGTTTAAGTGAAGTACCGCTTACAAAAAATAAGTTTGAATTGAAGCCTAGTACTATAGATTAACGTATTCAAATATTTATAGAAGTTCTCTCTGGGGATAGCATTAGTTTTGGAACAAAAGGTTCCTGAGCGGGGGAGCATTGTAAATGATACCACAAAATTTCCAACAAATTCACATTTAATGGTGACCTGCTGGAGAAGAAAAATGATGCAATATGTTCATGAGCTCAGGGCTGTGTAGCGGCTCAGCCTTATTCAATGCTACATTAACTTTCCCATTTATGCTGCTCTTGTAAAATAGAAAGCCCTCCAGCATTCTGAAGTGGCTGTCTGTTATTTGTGACACTGGGTGAAAGTGTGTGGGGGTATGTGTGTTTTGTGTGTGTGTGTGGGTGTGTTTCGTGCATGAGTGTGTGCATGTCTGTAACTGTGAGCTTATACTGGAACTGTTTTTCCTTAAACCTTAAGCTCTGCCTGGAGACTAGCCAAAGGGTATTGATCATCTGTGTGAAACCATTTATCAACTCAATTCTATATTTTATATACCCAGCCATGTAAAACGTCCGTAAATGGCTTTAAAACACATTTTGTTGAATCCTTTTAAACATGCACAGTATCTGTTAGTCCATACATTTCTGGCGCATTCTTACACCATTGCGACGTCAGACCGTAAAAATCTGGAGACTCTGCACACCAGCAGAAAGCCAATAGATTGCAGTCTCCCAGTGGTCCTATGTCCTATTAAAAGGCATAACCAGATAGGTGGAAGGCAATAGGAGGCTGTTGGATCATACTTTCTGCTTGCCTGATGATGAATGTGCTCTGTATTGAGTCGACATCACAAAATCGATAGTGTTCAAATTGAAACAGTATAGGGTTGTATTGATCTGCTGTGTTAAATCACAACAAGAACCCTTTGATGCAGCTCTGAGACAGCCCCCCCCCTCCCCTGCACCTCTCCCTCTACAGCCCTCTCCCTCATCCCCTCCCCCATCCAACTCTGCCCCCCCTCCTCCCATCGTACCCCCTCCTCTACAACACCCTATCAGTTTGAGCTTCACACTGATAAATCAAGTTGAAAATTGGATGTCAGATTTTTCTTTCCGTGAGAGAGTGATTTTCTCTGGCCCCTCGTTCCTCTGCTGTGACCCCTCTGACCCCTGTCACTGCATTATAAAGTTCAGCGTTGTCAAGAGAAAGGAGACGTCAAGTCAAGGCTTATGAATTAATTCTCCTATTATACGCAGGGAATTTAGCCATTCGATTTTGTCCATGATAATACAAGATTTAACACAATAATATTTACTACTGCTATGTATGGCAAAAATGATATTCTGGTTTGCATTACTTAAATATCATTATCAAGTGGCTGGTGTAAACACTGAATGCTGATTGGCAGATAGCTATGTTATAGTAAATGAGGCTGTAAACCATGGGCATGACTTCTTACTCTTTGAATTATGTTGGTAAGTTTATTATAGCTTATAAAAGCTCCAAGGCGTCTAAGGTGTGTATGGCCAATATACGGCTCAACGGCTTATTGGCCAAATACCACACCCACTTGTGCTTATTATTAACTGAGTATTTTGAATCCTGGGTACTTCGTCCTAATTATAAGCTGAGTTGTTCAAATATTCGAAAGCCAAGGCATATTAGACATTATACCATGAGTGTGATGTCATATACCAGTATACGGTTATAATTACATTGGTAAACCATTTATAATAGCAAAAGGCAGCGATAGGTTGTGATGTATGGCTGTGATAAGTCTTTAGCAAGAATCGCCCTCAGCTGTGGTATAATTGCCGTATACCACACACACTCGGGCTGTACTGCTCATTATATATCAACTGGAAAGTGCATTTGACCTAATCACTTCTCCCTGTGATGGACCTTTGTTCTGGGAACTTTGTTTTGTCGTAATGCATTAATTCTCCATACCTACTGGGTTATGGTGCAGAGAGTTCCTGGACTCTAAAGACCTGCCCTGTTCACCGCTGTCAGCCTACTTTTGGACCCTGGACAGACCTATATACACTATATAGGGATCAGGGGGCCATTTTTGACACAACCTAGACAACGACATACCACTCCCCATGGTCCTACAAGCTTGTCTCAACAAGACGTAGAGCAGGTGGAAGGAGACGGACAGACAGACAGATGTCCTTTGTTCCCAGGTGTCACTGTTGACATGGGTAACTGATAAGACCAACCCCCCCTACTTTTCAGACCTCAACCCAACCCGACTGAGCTATTGATTGTCAACATTGCCCCTGTATAATTACTTTTTCAGTAGCGACGGGAATGGAGGAGACTAGTGGCATGTATTGATCTTTGGTGATGGGAGTGGAACGGGCGTTTCCCTTGACTAACAGAGAGTTTCATCTCTCTTTCTGATGAATGGCAACACTGTGGATGATAACTTAGTGATGGAATGAAGCCTTCAGTCACTGGCTGCCTGGCTAAGCACTCTGCCATCTCGCCTCACTGGCTTATCCATTCTAATAGCAGCTCTGATGACCAGAGAGAAGGAGATGGGGAAACACAGAGGGGATGAAGAAAGATGAAGGAAGACAGGTTGGAGCATAGGGGCACAGGGGGTTGGAGGAAAGAGGGACAGATGGGAGGAATAGAGAGGGGCACAGAAATGGAGAGTGGTATATGGAGAAGAGGGTGGCGGTGCACATAAAGGTCTCTCTGGCTTCTCAGTGCTGTTACAGTATATGGACAAGCAATTCATAGGATTCTGCCAGACATAATGGTTTATTTAGAAGGTGAAGGCAGCATCTATGGTGATATTTTCTCTATACCCAGGTTATACAACTGGGAAAACATCTTATTTGAACAGGTGAGGCTGAAGAAGGGAAGTTCCCTGGTTTAAGTGCTCCTTCTCCCTACTGTCATTTGTTGTTGACTGGGCCCTGCAACCCAGAGCTCCTCTCTGGAGGCTGGTTCAACCCTGCAACCTGATAATAGCCTCTGAAGGAGAGCCTTCAAACAATAATCAGTTAGAAGAGGAGAGAGCATCTCCTCGCATTAGCTGCTGTGATGCTGTAGAATTTGTCACTGTGGTAATGATGGATATGTCCATAGTAGTACACAGTTAAATTCCTGATTGTACTTTTTTGCATTACAATAAAATTATGCAGTGGTCTCTTAATTTTAACCCTTCTATTCCTCACTTAAAACTTTTTTGGAAAGGAAAAAAAAGGTGCAGTGGTCTCAACATTTTTTCTAGAGCTGTACATTTCAGGACACGGCTGACATGAGCCCAGATCACAGTGTGAAACTATGACCAGGGAATCCTGTTCACAGTGACTAGCCTAGACTGTAGACAATGAATAGCTTCCTGTCACTGGTATACGGACAGAGCGAGGATGTAGAAGAGAAGAAAGAAAGGCCATTTGTTCTCAGATGGACTTCCTCAGAGCTCTGGAGTGTGTTTAGTGTCAGAGTCACACAGGGAGCGGGGCACAGGGCAAGGCAGTCCCTTTACAGGGCAGGGTGTGTTTGGTGAGACATTAACCAGTCCTGCCTCTTTAAATAGACTAGTCACTGATTACTGCTATTTATTATAATTATCCCCATTTACGTCTCAAATGGAAGCATTTAAAGAGAATTTAATGGTGTTTCATCCAGTCTCTCGTTCCTTTTCCTTCCTCTTTACTCTCCCACAATAGTCCTCTCTGTCAGGACCAACTGGCTGGTGCTAAAACATGGATATCTATGTTCTAGATGACACATGGATACTTACAGCAGAAACATGTAGAGATATGTTCTAATTTAAACATCAATACTGAATATACGATACTTACTGAAACATGGAGTGTTATTTTGTAATTTAAGCATATCTTGGTTTGTTCTTACTGAAACATGGATGGTTAATTCTAATTAAAACATTTAGAGTTCTGACAGATGTGCATTTACTTACACCACTGGGCTCCTTCCTGGCAACCCAATGATGAAACCAGTTTCAAAACAAATAATATAAATTTACATTTGACACATGCTTAGTTTACAACAGGTGTTGACTAACAGGACATGCCGACTTCTCCGTGAAGCTGGGACAGCCTAGTCCCTGCCCGTTTTCCCAAAACTTCTGAAGCCTGACTATTTCAGAGATGATCCAAAATAACTCAACAGCACCCCACCTCATCCCTCTGTCGCCTTGATGTTTGCAGTGTTTATTTAGCACTGACTTTATTTATTGCTACTTTATTTAGTAAAGTGTTAACAGTTTTATTTAGACACTTTGTTACTATTCACACAAGTATGTGATAATATTTCACCACTCTTGGAAGAAAAAAGACATAGCAGATCATAAAAAAAACATTTCTTTCAGGACTGAGTACAAAAAAACATCTAGAAAGGTTTTTCACACTGAAATACATTCTGTTTATATACAGTACATGCATGCATTTGATAAGATTTTTTCTATTGTTAAATGACCTTTTACTATCACTATGCTCCTTGTTTCTAATTGGTGATTCGGGAATGGTTTTGGGCCAATCCCTGATTCCTGACACTAGACTTGGCCCCATAATCTCCTTTTCATTATGGAGGTGGAGGGTCTTCGACCGCCTTCCCCATGAGCACGTCACCCTAACTCCGCCAATGGAAAAGCCCTGTATATGTCATGTGATCAATGTCACGTTTGGATTTGCCATGCCAAAAGATTCTTCCCGCATGTCACGTATCGTGATGATAGTCATTGTGACGTGACGTGGACTAGATATTATGGCCAAAAACCGAAGACACAGTTCATACAAATTAGTGTAAACACTGACATTACCTTTCTTGCTGGTATTATCTGTTACAGTTGAGTATGTAATAAAATGCTATAAAGGTTATTGTTTTTGCACCAATGATTATAGGTGCCTTCATTGATCACACTTGATTATCTGTTGGAAAATGGAAATTATTTTCTGTCAACTGCAATCAGTAACATATAGTAAGAGTGTTGCTTCATGTGGAAACAGTGAAATAAACAGGATCAGATCACCATTAGTTCATCAAAGACTCATTTTGAATCTAACTGATGACTCAACTGAAAGAATTGCACTTTGTTATGACGAGTTTGACGAGTTAAGCGATGTACTTGGTGTTTTTGAATTAATGATCTTGTGGGGAAATATGTTTACACACCAAATAAAAGCAAAATCAGTTGTTTCGAAGATCTTACAGGTTACATGTTTGATCGGTTTGGAGTTTTTTAAGCACTGCGCCATAATATTGAGAAGAGTACCTAAGTGATAAAGAAAACTGTAATGTAATTCATTTTTGAGTTTGTCCCACTGAACTTTCTTAAGATCAAAGCCGTAACTGAATACGAAGGTCTGCTAAGTTAATTTTTTCAAACTGTGAAAATAGTGATAAAGCTGCTCTGCAATGTTCTCTGTGAATCATCTGACATCCCCCTACTGCAGGGCTGGGCCAGTGTCTTGTGTCAAGGGCCAAATGAATATTTAGATAGTCATTGGAGGGCAACACATTCTTTTTGTTTGTGACTTTCAGTCTGCAGCTAATATAAAATAAATGTATTGGTCCATTATCATTTCTACAGGCTTTCAATCTAGTTTTTAATGTTAAAAGTCAGCTCAATTTTTTTAACCCATAGAAAATACTTTTTATTTTTTACTACGGGATGGATAAAATGTGCTCATGGGCCCACCCCTGAGGGTTTGATTCATATTGAAATAGCTGTATGACCTCACTAGAAATAAAACAATATAAAATAAATACTCCAGTTTTCCACCTCGAGGAACACATTCTCAAGTCGGGTGTACGTACTGAGTATTTGACGACCTGGTCGGCTTGAAAAGTGGTTTCTGGTGTTTCCAACAAAGAGATGAGCTCTCTGGGAGGCCACATCTACTGATCCTTATGCTGGGCATGTAAAGAGGCCCTGGTCTAAAGTAGTACACTCTGTATCCCGCCTATATACCAAAAGCTTCTGATGAAATCAGTCTTCATTTAAGGTGCAATCATGGAGCTAGGTGCTGCTAATAACCTGACAGGCTGCAGACAGACAATTGTAATGTTTATTCTACCAGTCTGTCTGTGTGTTTTTCTGTCTTTGTAGCTAGCAGCTTTACTTTAACAGCCCGAGATCTAAATAGATACTGTAGCAGCAGTTTGGCAGACGGTCGCATGTGTAGTTATTGTAATGGCAGTTGATACAGATTCATTCTTACAGAAGTCTCAAAGAGTAGCACGGGGCTGCCCTGATTGACAACACCTGCCCATTTCCTTTCATTTCGCTACATAGCTCTCCTTGCTGATGACCAATATGATAATGGCAGGAAGTTGTTGTGTCATTGGTTGCGTGTGGTCATCGGTGGTCATCTTTGTCATTTGAGGCTAAATAAGGGCTAAGTAAGTCAGCATTTACTTGCACAACTACTTATTTTTATTACTGTAAAGGTTATAAACATGAATCACCTTCTGTAGTGTAACACTATTAAACCACTACCGCTATTGATGCATGGTGTAATAATAATAACAGCTTTGAGCCTGGTATAAGGGCCATATACCACATCCCCGGGAAATCCCAGGGTAACTGGGAACAAGGACGTCACATCAAACAAAAACCAACATGATAAACTAAGGGCAGGAGGAACTTCAATAGCAACATGATGAGGGGTGAATGAGACACAGGTGAGCCGGAGTAGGACATTGACCAATACAAATATCTGGGTACATTACAGGATAGTATATTGAAATTTGAAGCAAACGTGGATGCAACTTGTGCTCAGGGAAATCAGCGCCTCTTCCTAAGGAAACGATGCAGTTTTAGGGTGGTTAAGATCCTGATGAATGGCTTCTATCACTCATTTATTTTGTTTGAACCTTTAAAATGATCTGCTGTTTTGCTAACCTCAATGTAACAAGAACAGACTAAACAACATTGTGAGGCAGAGTCGTAAGATTGTTTGTATTACCTTAAGGAGCCTGACCGACCTGAATCGGACAGGTGTCCTATGCATGGCATGGTCTATTCTGACTGACTCCCAACACCTCTTATTTAATGACTTTTATTTTCTTCCCTCAGCATGCAGATACCAGATGCCTTAGTATAAAACCAATAAGTTCAAGTGGTCATTTATTCCTTCTGCAATACATTTTCTTAATAAGTTATAGTGATATATAGCAACCTTTTATGTCCATTGTCTGTTATTGTTGAGTTTTTGTACTCAGCCTTGTGTATTTGTGATGTTGTATTCTATGTTACTGCACGTTGCAAAATAGATTGCCCCTAGGGGAGAATAAAGACTCTACTCAGGTGAAATCAATGAACATAGAAATAGAACGACTAGAACCGAACATAGAAATGCAACAGCCGGCACTGTAGACCGACTGTAACCCGTTAAACCAAAATAAATCCATGGTCTTCCAAGACTGCGATGCTGACGAAAATTGTTTGATGGTCTCCAATGCCAATACGAGCCCAGTTCATCACTACAAACCAGCTCCCACTGTCCTAGATTGGGCTGTATTATTTGTGCTGTGAAATTGTTATCAATCCTTTTAGGTCCCTCTTCACCGTTTTATTTTGAGTCATGGCTGTCAGGTTTTTACTGCCTTTTACAAACAGAGCACATTCCCTCTGGAGTGGGGGTGTTAAATCTGGCTCTGTCTCCACCATTGCCCCAAGACACACACACACACGCACACACACACACACACGCACACACAAAAACAGAAGAGAGTGGATTTAAATACACAGAGAAAAGAGGAAGAAAATATTATTTGTACACATTTATTGCAATGCACTTAGAATCTAAAAGCATCCTAAAATAACAGTGGCTGTGATTCCTCTTGGTTATCAGTTCTGGAAAATTAGCTTTTAAAATGCAGTTTGAAATCCATTAGTGTGATTGATGTGTGACAGGGCTAATACATTTAGCCAGTTTCTTGGAGGCTTGGCCGCAGTCATTTTTTATCCCTGTCATGAAGCCCCACTACGAGGGGGGGACAGGGTAGGAGAAAGACAGTCAGTCCTCCACAACAGCAACCATTAAGATAAACTGTCTGACACTGCCTCACACTTTACAGTCTCTATCGATAAAATGTTCTGTATATTCAGGACTAGTCAAATTATTTTATTCACATCCTTGTATGCAAGTCGTTACCCTCATCTCATCTTGTAGTGTTTGTCTGTTTCCATAAGTCTAATGTGAGCCTAACATCAGTACAATACTGGCTAAGCTCGTAGACATTTAACAAATCTTTGTTTTAGTATCAAACACTTTGTAACCGGCCTGAAGTGTGTCTGTGTCTGAAGCTGTTCTATAACGCCACATTGTTTCCCATTATTTGCATTTTTATAACTCATGCATGAAATGAAGCTTTGTTTTGCTCATATTGAATTCAGCAAAGCGTAGAAGAATTATAGCTTCAGATGCTAGAGAATAACAGACATTTTCCATTAGATGGATTTCAGTGAATACATGGATGACAAAGTCAGTGTTTTAACACCTCAAAATACAGAATATGACTGTTTTCTCATCTCGCACTCTTCGCCGAAGACATTGTCAGCATACACATGGAATACTGACAGTACACTGAGAATACTATAATTGAACTGAGAATACCATCAGATAACACAAAATAACGTCAGATAACACAGAATACCATCAATACTATCAGATAAACATCAGTGGCCCCTGAATGGTGTCAGGGCCTGTTTCTGCCTTTCAGTACATCTGCATCACTGCTGCCAAGTGTTTGTATCCGGTTCAAGGCATACTGACACTGCCTGGGGGACACCAGACATGTTTCCGTTGTGCTCAGCGCTAGGCTGGAGGATGTTGGACAGAGCTAACTTGTGAGGTTGTGCACTAATGACTCCTTACGGTAGCTTGGTTGCCTGTAAGCTAAATTGGGGTTGTTGGCTGAAGAATCTCTTCTCCTCAGCGTGTGGACCATGGAACAGTTCCTGGTTGAGAATCACTGATTGATGAGGTTTGCTTGGAGGGGATTATAGCTGATATGGAGATGTTGAGGCATGGTGAGAATTTAGAACTGGATGGGATCAGGAAGATTTGGGTAAATGATAGGTTACATTTTCTTGTTCATTAAAGAAATATACACAGAACAGTCCAAATACCATCAGGTGTGTAGTCTAGTGTATTACTTCAGACTTTCCTCACTGAGCTGCTGGGTCCAGCCTCTTTCATCACAACCGTTTGGGTCCGACCACACAATTTAGACTATCACTGATTCCTCTCTCTTTCTCCTCTCCCTTTCTTTCTCCTTGTCATCCTTCTCATTTGCTACTAAACCAACTCCAAAGTGATAGCATATGGTGGGGGGTTTATGTTGATATTTCAGGAAGCTTGATTAACCACTACTTGTAATTTTTAAATTGGTTTGTTGAACATATGCTTCATATTAGAAACAAATGAAAATATTTTGGCTTGTAATTTAGTTTTAGGTCTACAAATGATTATCCTTCAACAAACCAAAACCCTAACCCTTTTCAAATGGTGCAAAAATTGCTCAAAGCAGCTCCTTCCTCCCCACTGCTGTAGGAAGACTGTTTGTAGTGGGAATTTGGGGTCATAATCTGTACCAGTAAACTCTTGACTGCCTACAGTGGATTTACATTTTCCAGGCTGTGTAATCTAGCATTTACAATATCATTTACGTGGCCCCGCCCTCCACCTACTGACATCTCTGTTCTTCTACTTCAAGCCTGCTCAGAGACTGACAGACTGGGGACAAGCTCCAGGCGCGCTAATAATCTGCATACACACACACACACACACACACACACACACACACACACACACACATACACACAGTTGATTGACGCTGAACTGAGACTGAGCTCTCATTGCTGTCAAAGGCTAAGTCTCCTGAGCTGTTTGCTTTTTGACAGTTGTAGATATTATATTCATATTATATTCGTGGAGTGGTTTGGTGATGTGATCCCCTTGTAACACGTTAATCTGTTTAGACTCAATATTATGGTGGCGAGATGAGAGATGTGAGGGGATTGGAATGAAAGCCTTGCATGGCTGCTTGCCAGCCTGACAAAGCTGGAGGTGAATAGGCAGGCAACTGGGTGTCTGTTTGGGTTGGTGGTGGCGGTGACTTTCTGACTCTCGATGTGCAGGTGAATGCAGTGCATTGATATGGTCGTATATTAATAAAAGGGAAGGATAGCTTTGTGATCCCGGCCCAAAGAAGTGTTCTGAATCAGGGTTGTGGTAGCTTGTTGGCGGACACGGCTGAAGTGCAGGGAGGATTGGGTTGTTCCTCACTCTAGTCTACATGATGAAGAATGAGCACATGGTCCATTGATGTGACTGAGCATCTCCTCAGACCAAACTGTCATCTGCTCAACTATCGCTTTAATCATCACTCTCTCCCTCGCTCAACATTTCTTTCCTCAGCTCTGTTTGGAGTGTGGAAATGACTTTGCAGTTGGGGGGGTTCTACCAGCAGTCCTCCTTGAAGGAAACACAAAGCCTTTGAAATGTGTCCAGCCAGATCCGCACTTAGTAACCTGATGCTGGGCCTGCTGCTTAATGGTTTGCATTAGCTGTAAGCAATAAAATGATCCTCCTTCCCAGGTCCTTACTGCTAATGTTGGAATAATCATTTACAAAGATGGTTACCACATGCTGGAGCTGTTCCCATCTTTCTTTTCTGTTTTTACGGCTCTAATTCACTGTTATTAATAATGAATAAAAACGCAATTTTCTTTTGGGTTGCCCCAGGGCTCTAGGAATCATTTCAATGAATATTTCAAGGCATTATTTTAATCATAGCTTCACATACACACAACGGGAGGGAGCATCTAAGGAGGGCTGAGGGTGTTTTATAGTCCTTAGACCCTCCCCATTATTAAACACCACGTTACCCCCTG
>JACXGJ010005434.1:21766-39328 GCA_016801105.1 Esox niger
CTGCCTCTCTCCTTCCTCCTGTCCCTCCCTGCCTCCCTGCCTCTCTCCTTCCTCCTGTCCCTCCCTGCCTCCTTGCCTCTCTCCTTCCTCCCGTCACTCCCTGCCTCTCTCCTTCCTTCCTTCCTTCCTTCCATCCCTCCCTGCCTCCCTGCCTCTCTCCTTCCTCCCGTCCCTCTCTGCCTCTCTCCTTCCTCCCGTCCCTCCCTGCCTCCCTGCTCCACTCCTTCCTTCCATCTTTTTCTCTCCCTGCTTCTTTCATTCCATCCGTTCCTGTCTGTGTTCTAGGTCCTAACTCTGATTTTACAAGTCTTGTTAAAAAGACATAGTAAAAATAAGGGCAAGCTGTGCCATTAAGACTTGTAATTTGATGCTGTATTTGTTAATGGGAGTGTTAGTGATTAATAGAGAAGCTGCCCTGGAGCTCCTGGTGTTGTACTGCTGCCTGTGTACTCTAACTTGTCATTCTGTGCTTAATCTGACCTGTCTGTCTTTGCGTGTCTGTCTCTAAGTCCTTCCCGTGTCTCTCTGTCCCTTGCGAATGTGTCTATGCATGTCTGTCTGGGTCTCAGTCAAACCATGTCACTGTTTCTGTCTGTCTGGTAAACTGACCTGTCTAACCTGTCTGTCCCTGTCTATTTAACCAGATTGTCTTTGTGTAAGTCTCTGTCTAACCTGTCTGTCCCTGTCTATTTACCCAGATTGTCTTTGTGTAGGTCTCTGTCTATCCTGTCTGTCCCTGTCTGTTAATCCGGATTGTCTTTTTGTAGGTCTCTGTCTAACCTGTCTGTCCATCTCTGTTTAACCGGATTGTCTTGTAGGTCTCTGTCTAACCTGTCTGTCCATCTCTGTTTAACCGGATTGTCTTGTAGGTCTCTGTCTAACCTGTCTGTCCATCTCTGTTTAACCGGATTGTCTTATAGGTCTCTGTCTAACCTGTCTGTCCATCTCTGTTTAACCGGATTGTCTTGTAGGTCTCTGTCTAACCTGTCTGTCTTTATCTCTCAGTGAGTTGAATGACTTCTGGCGTCTGGACTACTGGGAAGACGACCTTCGCAGACGGCGGAGATTTGTACGGAACCCTTTTGGGTCCACACACCTGGACATCCCCTGCAAGACTTCGGAGGACTACGGTAAGTTAGCATGCTTCTGATACGTTTATTCATTTGGGGTTAAACATACATACACAACCTAAGGATTACAAAGGGAAGCATGTCTTAAATTCTAACTGTAACTGTAAGTCTATAGGACCTTCCTTAAAGTAACTTGTCTCCTGATAGTTCCTGATAGAACTGTGTTTTGGCTTTGGGTTATACATGCCAGGGTCAGAGGTAAATGGTATGTTACTGTAGCTGCTGTATTTATATATACATGTATGTATGCATATGCTGTATATCATTTCAAAAATGAACAATACGGGAGATTTTACAAGAAGTCATTTTCAGTAATAGTATCATTTAGGCCCTTGACTAGCTTTGCATAAAATGCCAATTAAAGGCCCGGATCTGCCTGAACCATTTAAAAATGGTCCCTGCCTTTTCTATTATCCTCAATTTCAATTTGATATCCAATTTATGATTAGAGGCCTGCTCGCAGATACAATGCCGTTTTGGCAAATTACTAAGTCAACCGGTACATATATACCCGGAATCCTTATGTACGGGAGGGAACACACTCTAGCCATCTATCTCGATTGAGCTCACAGGCGCCCGAGCTGCCACAAGTTATTGCTAGGGTGCGATGAGGCAAGGCCGCCATATTGAATTACAGCACCTCCCTTCATGAACCCCTGAGCTAATCGCTAGCATGATTCAAACTCTGATCTCTCTGCCCAAGCCAAATAACTTTGTCTGTTAGTTTGTTCATCCCTTTCTGTCCCAAGGGCCGTCCCCTATGCCTGTGTGGGAGTATCCATAGCAATGGCTCCACTTTGTGTCATTGCTTTGCTTGGTTGCCTGGTGCTCATGAGACATTGAGAAGGACTGCTAGAGCTTTTAGCTACTTTAATCACTTGAATTTGAAACCAAACATGTCAAACATTAGCATTATACCGTGGTGTATCCTGGTACATAGATTTTTTATTGATTAAAAAGAATTAGCCTCTCAGTACTTACGCTTGTCAACATATCTGTCTTCTAAAACCTTTTAGTTCTCCTGAACGGACTCAGTCATTTTAGAGTTAAGCTTTTTGTCTCAAACTCGCTTTGAACTGGCATGGTCTACATTCCGAATGACCTGTTATTTCCTATATACAATATTTCACCACTTTTGACCAGTGCCCTAGGGAGCACTACAGTTTCCTCAAATTATTGCATCCATTGCTAATTGCTCCAGTTCTTGTTTGTACACTGTACAATTCCCATTGATAAATGCAGTCATAGGACAATGGCCCATTGAAAGCAGCTTTCTTATAACGCTATTATTTAACACCAAAAGATGAGTGAACACCACAAGGGTTTTGATACATTACCACATGCCAAGAATGGGTCAGACCAAAGCAAAAATATAACACTGGTCAGATATAACAGGTTGCCCTATCTCTGTGCTATTTCTAATGACATCCTTGGCCGTGATTTTTTTTAAAATCATCATTATAATGCTAAGCAGGGCCCTTGTTCAAAACTGCTACACATTTTAGGAAACAGGCTGCCATTTGGGACAAAAATTGGCTGTGCTGGAAAACTGACTGTTAGGTGGGATGTCATCTGGCCTTTCAGATTTGTGTCACTGCCAGGAACACACAACAAAACAAACACACACACAAACACAACACACACCAGCTGGTCTCTCTCAAAGTTGCAGGTGGCCCATGTTCATGGCACACACACACACACTAATTACACCGTCTGCTTCTACTTTACTGTGGTTCCTTTCTCAGCGGTCCGGACCGCTTTCTTTCTCTCTCTCTCTCTCTCTTTCTCTCTCTCTCGCCTTCTTTCTCTATCAAAAGTTTCTACCTTTCTTTCTATTTCTCTCGACAGACCCTCAAAATGATTCTAACATGTTCTGTTTATTATTATACAGGTCCTATGGTATGTGTGCATGTATATGCTATTTGTGTATGTTAGTGAACTTGGGATAATATGATCTGACAGATCTTTGAGAATGTTTGCTTTCTAGGTGGTCCTTTAGGTATAGATATATTTTGACTTGTTTGTCAATACAAATGCCTAAATGAAGGAATATTTGACAGCAAGTACAATATCTCCACATTGCATTCATAAGAGCAAGTAGTTTACTGATTTGGAATGTTAGGAAAAAATTATTGACTTATCCAGAGTTAATATTTTGGAATGTTGTGAATTCTCTCTTATTGTGAGCTGTTGCGTTAACAAATACGTTTTCAACAATAATAAATACATTTTCAAGATGTCATTAGAGATTTTTTATTTTTATTATTTAAACATTCAATTGTCGTTATATACGTAATCTTCTAATAAAATAGAAAATATAATTCTATTCTGTTTGGATCGAACCATATACCTGAAGTTCAGAACATAAAGGTCAAATCTGCAATCATCTTTTGGATATTCATGGGCTGGCTCGTTCATTGGTCAGCCTGCCAGCTTGGAGAGTGATTATATCTCCCCACAGTGTACCGAAATAACCAACATGTCAACCAACCATTGTAAATAAATATGTCAACTTTGTGTATTCTGTACTTATGTTGCCAACCACCGGCTGCCTTTTTACATCAGGTCAGATGGTGGGTGTGTAAATGTACTTTGAAACTGAACTTCAGGTTATGCCTACAACCCCATGCCTGACAGTATCGATACTTACAGCGCTGAATTAAAAATCCTGAAGTACTTAACACTACAGAGTGCATTACTCCTTTATGTGCACGTGTTTGTGGGTTTTCTACCGTGTCTTTTAGCAGGTTAGACAGGGTGAGGAGGACTAAGGAGGGTCAGCGGTGTGTCTCTACCTCTGTCTGTACCACTATACCCTCTGTTCTGTAGCAGCGGAGTAGGATATAGTTGGCTGATTGGAACTGCGCAACCATGAAATGGAAGTCAGGTTCATATTGATCCAGTGTTTAACCGGCTGTTCTACCTCCAGGTGCCCTTGCTGCCCTGCTCAGGTGGACAGAATTGTGTCCCAAATGGTATAGTGTCTCTATAGTGTTTTACTTTTTACCTGAGGCTATGGGGCTCTAGTGAAAAGCAATGCTCGAAACAGGGAAGAGTATGTCATTTGGGACACAAGCGATCTTTCTCTGACCCTCTCTCACACACTGATTTTATAGCTCATTACAGCAGAATACACTCACTCAGTCATTCACCCATCCCCCTTCACACACACACAAAACCCATTTTCCCATGCACACATACACTCTACTGTGACTGGTCCAGAAGTTTATAGCTTATTACAAGAGGAGAAGACAGCCTCACTAACTACCGTTCTGAAGAGGTATTATTAGTATCCTCTCTGGCCGGTTGTCCTCTGGTTTATTATTACACGACTAATGAAGATTCACTCTGAAGGACATGAGCTGCATGCTGACTGACCTCAGCGGGCTCTCTAAAGGCTGCCTGGACGCTCAGTAACCATGAGCTATGGTGATACATATAGATTACAGCTAGAGAGCATCCCGTGTGTGTTTTCCCTGACTGAATATATTAAATAAAAAGAATTATACTTTTCAAGTGCAGGGGCCTCAATAATGAGATGTTCCTATCCTTGTAGTTAGTGTGTTTACCCAAAGTGGTTCTCTTATAATCACAATTTCCTTTACATACTTGCTCCCTGGTCTTTAGACATTAGTAAATGTTCTTACTACACTATTAATGTTTATGTTTCCTCTTTACCTATATTCTAAGGCTCTGAATAGATTCAGTGGTTGGAGTTAATAGACCTTGACAAGTTTTGTTGCTACTTTCTGATTACATTTCCAGCCACATTTAAAATGAACCATATTGATCATTCAATGAATGTTGACAAAGTGCTAAAATGTATGTTTTCAACTTCCAAATAGGTGTCCAGTGATTGATGAATTAATAATTGATTTCTAAATGATTGTACCCTCATTGAAGTAGCTGTTTAGTAGGACAATGATTTTACATACCATTGCACAATTTATTTTTATTCACTTCCCTCTTAAGGGAACACAATCAACACAGTATAACATCAAGTCAATTAAACTTCAAGGATATCAATCTTTCTAGTTAGGAAGCATTAGCGATTGTGAGTGAAAGTCACCTGTTTTGGTGCAAATGAAAGTGACAACAGGTGCACTGGAGAGGACACAGCAAGACCGCACGTGACAGATGTAAAAGAGTCTGGAGACGCCGTGGTGAACATTATGCTGTCTGCAATATCATCCAGCATGACTGGTTTGGCAGTGGGTTAGTGACGGTCCGTTAGGGCACATGCTTGGAGGGTCGCACGGACCTCCACGTGCTAGCCAACGGTACCTTGACTACTGTTAGGTACCAGGATGAAATCCTTAGACCCATCGTCAGACCTGACAAAGGCCTTGATGCCATTGACTGGCCCTCATGTTCCCCCGACCTGAATCCCATTGAGAACCTCTGGGACATTATGTATGGCTGCATGTATGGACGCAGCCAAGTAGTGCCACAGATTGTCCAGGAGCTCACTGATGCCCTGATCCAGGTCTGAGAGGAGATCCCTCAGGACACCATCCACCATCTCATCGGGAGGATGCCCAGACATTATAGGGAGTGCATACAGGCACATGGGGAAAATACACACTACTGAGTCACATTGAGTTGATGTGAATTAACGTAAGTTGAAACAGCCTGTGAATTTCAATAGTTGACTTTGATTTTTGGTGTGAGTTCAAATCCAGCCCTCAATCGGTTGGTGGATTTGGTTTCCTTCATCAAGACTCGATGTGTGATTTAAGTGTTCCCTTAATTTTTTGGAGCAGTGTATTTATGATTAACAATCAAATAATTAATGAGAAACTAATAGCTATGAATAAAGGTGTCATCGGTTGTCTTCTTATGAATTACTTGTTTGTCATTGAGTCAATGTTACTGATGAAAATTAGGCCCTTTATTACCAAACAGCTAGTAACCAGATTCAGATACAATTATGAGTCATTAACAAACTGTTAGTAAAACGTTAAATTGTTGGTTACTTTAAAACTGGCTGCTCACAGGGATGTGAACATTTGATCTGTAACTGGTTGCGTATTTCAGATTTATCGCATGACTCATTAGGCAGTGAAAAGCTGTTGCTATCAAACATTGTCTACTTCACCAACTGAGTCAGTGTACTGGTGAAGGGATTTCATGCTCCCTTCTAAAAATATTTTCAGTATTTTTTAATAGAAAAATACAGAATTTTATTTTGAAACATGGTGTGGCTGCTGTATTTTGTAGTTTATTTTGATAACAATTTATTTTAAAATACATTTAGATGTTTCTTTGCCCATCTCCGGTTCCTAGGGCCTTTGATAGTAAAACAACACCACAACGCTACAGAGCCACCAAAAACCTCACAGTAGGGAGTCCATCTCCCATTTTACACGAATCCCACCTCCTTGTATATATTGCTAAAAGTATCTGAATATACTTGGCTCCAGTTGATTTAAACTTCTTAATACAATTGCAACACAATTGCCTGAATAGTAGTGATTGTTTTTTCTGGCATGTTGCTTTTTTACATCAATTTTCAATTAATAAAAGTGATCTACCTTTTTTCTTTTCATTTGTGTGATCTCTCACCTTCATTGTAATAGATTTATAAGGGAATTTTGCATGTGTGTCATCTCATATTTATACACCAGTGAAAGAGGACATCACGGGGTGACCCCAAGTTCACTATGCATTTAAAATATATTTGGTTTTATTTGGTTCTTAAGAATTTCTAGGGGTGCCAATATTACTGACAATTCTTTTCATATATTTCAAGTACAAAATCAAGCTAATCAACTACAATGATTAGATTTTGCTCATCTTTACCCAGGTTGCAATAATACTGAATACTAATACAATCATACAGAAGATTGCAGCTTGAACACAAATAGTTTGAATGGGGTTTATACATAATAACATGCATTGGTTTAAACTTGCGCTGGTCCACTCTGGGAATTATTAGGTTTAAATATAGAATACTGTAGGAGAAAGGTTTGCTGAGTATAATGCAGGTAGAAACCCTGAATGGGCCGTAAACAGTTGTAGGGACTCTGATCAGAAGCATTGAACTATGCAAGGAATAATATGCAATTGGGGGGATATTGTAGGTATAGAAAGTTTCTGTAAAGCTAGACTGTTCGCTATACAGTCAAAATGAATGTAACATCTGCAGCTTAGATGTGTTGCATCAAAGGAAATATCAAACTGTCTCTACTCTGTTGTTACTCCCTGTCCTCTGTCTCCTCACTCTGTCTCCTCACTCTGTCTCCTCACTCTGTCTCTTACCAGCTTATTTTATCCTGATGTGTCTGAGCTGCATCTGGTCCAGTGTTCAGTGATGCTGGTCTGGGCAGCTTATATTTGGAATGTGGATCCTGTGGAGAAAGGGGGGAGAAGAGAGTATGTTGGAGGACAGATCTGGGACTAGAGAGGACTGGGAAACAAGAAAAAAAGGGAAGGCTACAGTTAAGGCAACAGGATTATATGATTAGGAAATGCTCCCACATAAAATACAGTTTATAAAGCAGTGCAAGGAGACTGTTGCATTCTGTCCAGTTGTCAGTCAGGCATATGAGTCATGCCTAGAAACCTTGATAACAGGTAGGACTGTGTTGTTGCTAGGTTAAGGGCAGATGAACAAATGAACATGCATTGACAGACCTACAACCTGTGCCCCCATCAGAAGATAGAGATGAGACGGGAGACATTGGGGGATATGCCTATTCTGTGTTGACGATATCATCCAACCAACCCTAGATCTTTGCATCTGGCACTGATTTCACTCTTTTGTGTGGGATTTGTGTTGGTAGCATAGAGGCGTAGGAGTTCTCTCCAAAATGGTTCTTGTCAGGCCGCTAGTGTGGGGAAGAACAAAACATAATCCTTTTTAATGGGGATCCAAAACATGATTTTGGATCCCCACTAAAAAGATTTTTAGACTTTATCTTCGCAGTCAATACACATACAGGTCTTGCATAGCAGTGGTTCTCATTTAGTTTGATCCACTATGTGTGATTTATATACATGGCACTCTTAAAACAATGCTCCACGGTAATCTTCAAACGTAGACGCTTTTATTTATGGTTGTGCATATTGAATTTTTCTCAAGTATATTTGCCATTAGCCTCATACCTGTGTATGGACAGGGGACTCGGAGGAGAATAGACTGTAAATTTAAACATCATGTGACTGGGTTTCTCCTTAAAGGAGTGAGGGGTGGGTGGGGGTGTATGAGATTTAGGAGACCGAAACACATGCTCCCTGACTCTGACCGCAGCCATAAAAATGAAAGGATCATGCAACAGACTACACCAGAGTTCTTACAAACGTTAAACATATACCAGCGACTATTTTACTGTTTGATTGTGGTGCCTTTGCTACTTAAAAAAAAAAATTTTAAGCAACTCTCTATTCGGTATTGAACAGTAAAGCTACTGAATACTAAAATAATTTCCCTCTATTGTCAACTTTATTTGGCCAAAGATGAAAGACCACATCCACTTTCTATCATCACTCTCAGACTGAGAGGGAAATTTCACCATTGTGGAAACGTTGAACACGTGCCAATCTGTACTATTGGCTGCACGCCGATAGGAAATGAGTGACATGGGGCACAGGCTCTGCACTTTCCTCTCTCCTCCTCAGTTAAACCAAAGGTGATTTATTGGCATGTTTTCTTTGCCAAAGCAGACAGCAAAACTGAATATAACTGAGACAAGGACAAAAAAGAAATAGACAGTAGCGTAAAACAGGCAAGAAGTTTTAAAAGAGGAACAACATTGAAATGTTATATTATTAATGGTAAAAACGTATTATAACCCAGGTGGTTTGACCCAGAATGGTGATTTGCTAAAATTGTTGGTATTTATAAGCAATAAGACACAATGGACTGTCGTAAATGGCCAATATATCATAGCTAAGAGGTATACTTAGGCATGACGCATCACAGAATGTCTGGATAAATCACTTTGCCGTGGTATTTCGGCAATATACCCCAAACCACTGTGATGCCTTATGACTTTTATAAACCGGATAACAACTCTCCTTGTTGCATTCTGCATAAGAACAGTTCTTAGCCATAAGTCTACTCTGGCAATTTATACTTGTCTGTAAAATAAGCAAATAACGAGTAGCTATTTCTTTGCTGTTGCACTGTACAATGCCATGGGGAAGAGAGAAAATATACCATTTAATGTTACAATATGTGCAAATAGTAGAATGTACGAATGATCGGGGCATGAATGAACAGATTATATACTGTGTGAGCCACTGGTTGACCTTTCACAATTTGAAACAGGTCACACATTTTGCTGCTGGGGTTGTATACTATAGAATGTATCCTAACCAGTATGGGAGTTTGTCAAAACATCAATTGTGATTGACTTGAAATATATATCTCGTCGTACATTTGCCAGGAGGTTTGAAAGGACTGCTCCGTTTCTACCTCATTTTGTCAGCGATTAGCACATGGCCTGTCGTCTCTCGAGAAGAATGTAAGGACTTTCTTTAATTAACAAGTCATGTATCTGGTTTAAGGCAAGATAGCTGCCTTCAATTCTGTCTCTACAATCTTTCTTTGCTCTACCTCTACCTTCAGTCTCTACTCTCTGTCTCTACTCTCTGCATCTACACTCTCTTCTCTCTATATCTACTATCTGTGTCTACTCTGTCCCTAAACTTTGTTCCTACTCTCTGTCTTTTCTGTCTTCTCTCTGCCTCTAAACTCTGTCTACCACAGTATGTCTATGCACTCTGTTTTTAACCATCTTATTTTATCCTTGGTTCATCTGAAATGTTTATGGCCCGGTGTTGTGAATTATTGATTTGTGATAAAAGAATGGCACTCTGTATCTACTCTGTATCTACTCTGTCTCTACTCTGTCTCAACTACCCGTGTCCAGTTATATATCTGTTTATTGATCCTGATTTCATCTGAACCGCATATGACCCAGTGTTGTGGATTGTTCATAGTTTTGCTTGTAATGTGTCTGGATCTACGAAATCTCATCAATTACTTTCTTTGTGTTGCATTGTTAAATATAATAAAAATAGGTGTGTTTTTGTTGTCACCATGTAAGCCTATGGATATCACAGTCCCACTACTATTGATTGGCGAGTACCAGAACTGCTATATTGTTGAATGCTGGTGGAGGTAATGCAGTAGATTAAGCTACAGGGTTAGGTCTGGGTTAGGGTCAGTGGGCCCAGGTACAGCTGTCTTGAAGAAATGATGGTAGAAACAAAGTGGCGGGGAAAGGTGGAGGATTTAAAGGATGTCTAATGAGGCAGCCTTGAGACCTCAGTGCTGCCAGGTCTTAATGTTGACAAACGGCCATCTATCTCAACACCAGCTTTGATTTTAGAACATCTCTGAGGTGAGTGGCTATCACTCATGACAAGATAGCTTAGTTATGTCAGCACATTTTCTTTCTCCGTGTCCTGCTTTTTTCATTCTGATTATTTATAGCACTGTATTAAACCCCTTTATAACTACAGTTTATTGTGGACGAAGCAATTTGAACAGCAATGTCTTCTCTTTGACTCTCTTCACTTGTTCTCTCTCTTGCTCCTTCTCTTAGTCTTTCTCCCTTACTTTTCTTCTGCCTCACTCTTTCTCTTTCTGTCTCCTCTCTTTTCCTTTATCTGTCTCATCCTTTCTTTTTCTCACACACTCTTCATCTTTCTCATTCTCTCTTTTTCTGCCTTTGTCTCTTTTGTTCCCTCTTGCCATCGTTCTTGCTTCATCTGTCGGACTGTATTCTGTTTCTCTCTCTCCCTCTCTCTTATTGATGTTGGTGGCTTGCCTGCAAAAATCAGCATGGTTTATTTAATCTAGTTCCCACTTGGGTCCTCTGCTCCATCCTGCCAATCAGAAAGTCAGCTCCTTTGCTCAACTTCCCCTCGTTGACCCAGCGGAGCGTAATGATGCTTTACTGAATTACAGTTTTAAGTTTCGTTCTCTTCTCTTTGATGTTAGATGGCTGGCTTGCTGGGTCTGGCCTTTCTTTAATGCTACGCAGAATTCACATCCGAAACACACAGACTTCTTTCCTGCATCTAATGAAAGCTCACTCTAGTCACAAGACAGAGCAGGAAGTCGCTTTTTTCGCAGTGGTTGTGCTGACAACAGTCGCAGACGACCTCTTGAAGACAAGGTGCTTGTTCCTCCTGGGAGCAGCAGGCAAACTGAGAGCCACGCTGAGAGAAAACATGGCAGACGTGTGTCAGACGCCTCCCGTTTCTCTAGACGTGTTCTGCTGCTTCCCTTATACACCCTGAGAGTTCCTGCTCCAGTTTCTCACAGATGCAGTTTGACCTTAAAGAAAACAAATCCCCACAGGCATCATTGTGCAGTCATGTGTGGCAGACGTGTGCTGTTGCAGGCTTGGGCCGGGAATGGGGACGTTGGAGCTGGCTTGTGCTCGCATTGGGGTTGGCTTGGACCTGGTTGGACTCAACATGGTTGAGCTGGTGTTGGGTAGGTCTGATCCAGTGTATTGCTGTTCCTTTACACCATGATGTACCTGGTATACCATGTCTGAAGCGGTCCTCCACAAGGGGGAGAGGAATGAAAATCCCAATTCGAACTGGTTTTTAGGTCTAGATTTGCAATTGCCGTTTGTTAAGTGATTCTGCTGTTACACCACTGTGGTTGTGTTACCACAGTTTTAATTAACTGCCTGGTTATAGTCATTCTGTCTGAGCTCACAACAGCCAATACAGAGCATCGACCGACTGAGCGTAATACGTTGGTATGTGCATTGTGTTGCGGTTCTCAAGAACCTACCAGTGTTTTATAGTTAGCCTTGTCTGAAAGCAGATGTTGATAAAGCATATTTGTCATGCTGCTGAATATGTATGAGATCTGTTCATATGTTTATTGTGGGTTCAGACAACAATAGTTAGAGAATACTCTAAATCAGCTGTGTACCTCTGTGTATAGCTGATTTAAATATGTATTGCTCGGGCAAAACTATGAATGTCAACCTGCGAGGCCACAGGAATGAGTTTAGGAAAACCTACTGCAGTGTTCTTTGCTTAACTTCAAGTCCATTCATCAGTTGATAGTTTATGTAGGTACTTAAGAGTGCTGGATAATTCAGCCTCTCTTAGGTCACCAGATGTTATGGTATGCCTTTTATGAAACTATCAAAACCAGATTCCCCTTTAGCTCCCCTGATGTGATCCTTAAAAGCATTTACAGTACTCTCTTTATCTTTCTACACTGATATGAATCTGTTCTTTGAGGTTTGGGGATTGTTTTTAAGCTGTCTGTCTGTTCCCTGACTTTTCTGTCTGACTTGTGTAACTGTTGTCTCCAGGCAGCGAGGAGGACAAGACGGTAAAGTCGAAGAAAGGCTTCCGCAGCCAGGCAGTAGCCAATCAGAGCCCAGAGACAGACCTGATGTTGGATGGAGACGATGACACTGCCAGTTTGCTGCAAGAAAAGGAGATGGACAACCTGGCTGGTGAGACACACACATTTGGCCCATGTCTGGGTTGTGGTTTAAATGTTTGTCATATTAAATAGATCTGGACAGTGATCCCAAGGTATTTAGGTGCATGTGTATAACCTGGGTTAGAATGTGGCTGAAACGGACCAGTCTATCCTATTTGATGGTGTATGGCTAAAACGGGCCAGTCTGTTCTGTGTGATAGTGTTATGGGTGAACCAGGCCAGTCTGTTCTGTGTCTTAGTGTATGTGTGCAACGGGGCCAATCTGTTCTTTGTGTTAATGTATGGGTGAAGCGGGCCAGTCTGCTCTGTGTGTTCGTGTATGGTTGAGAAGGGCCATTCTGTTCTGTGTGATTGTGTATGACTGAAAAGGGCCAGTTTGTTAATATTGAGTGATATGGCTGAAACAAGACTGTCCTGTGTTGTTTTGGTTTTCCAGCTCTGTTCTTTCCTCATCTGGTTGTAGTCAGAGGTCCGTCCTAATCACACAAAACTGGTTACATCACAAACTGAACTCTATTCTCTATACAGTCCACTGCTTTTATCAGAGACCCACTGTATGCAACCTGTTCAGAAGTAGTGCAGAAATGGGGTACAGGATTCCACTGGGAAGGTAACCACTGATTCTGGAAGGGTGATCAATTTTCATGATAGCAATCATTGCTTTTCATAATGGACCTTTCCCCCTGGCCTCCCCAGACAGTTCCCCTTTTAGTTTTAATCATAAATGTGTACACGTGATTCAGGTACTTAACTAATCATGAAGCTTTAAATAATTCAATCCAGGGTGCCAAACTGGGGGTTAGAACAAATATTTTCAACATCGGAATAGGCCAAGAGAAGTGGTTTGATAAACCTTGCCCTGATAGTTAGCGACTAAACTAACATGAATCTCTATTAATTTGATCAGACAAACTGATCATTAACCAACATGAATACTATGATGTCATAATCTTAAGCGCACTGATAGTGTTCTGACAATGTTTTAATAATGTTCTTGCAGGGTTCTAAACATTGTTTTCACAGTGTTCTGTGAAGTATCCAAATTCACGTGTTCTGTACTGCTTTGGGTATAATTTCCTTGGCCTTACTGAGTTATCAGCTTGTGAGTTTCCTGTAAATCAAGTAGAGCTGTGCAATGGTCTGACACACTACTGGCTGTTGCAAACAACTGGTGCTTGAAATAAAAGCAGAGGGAGCTGCGTTGGTTTTATGCCTGATGCAAGCATTTTACAAGAATACAATAGCGTATCCTGGCAGACGTCATAAATTCCTGAAACATTTACTATGTTCCAATCACATGGATTATAAGGCAGCAAATGGACAGAGGCAGAATATTATTGCTATTTCTTTTCTGTCATACTCAAAGACCTTCCAATCAACTTTTTTATTTTTCATTTTCAGAGGACAGTGTATCCTTAGACAGTTGAGAAAATACAAATGAAAATTCAGAAGCTTCTAGTTTAATAAAATAGAATAGATAACTGATATGTCGGCATTCTGAAGCAGTGGGAAAATTCAGCAACCCTAGGAAGGGGTTAATTATTTGGTGTGCCTTTCGTAAGTTATTTCAACTCTTGGCCTTGTTGGCACTCTGACGTAGTATGGATTTTCATAACACCCATAATATCCATGGTGTTACTATGACAGTGGTTGCTGCTCTGGAGACTTATTAATATATTTGGTCAAATGCATTTTTGGAACTTTAAAAACATACATGCACCAATCAGCCATAACATTATGACCCCTGATATTTGAAGTGAATAACACTGATATTCTTGGTATCATGGCACCTGTCAGTGAGTGTGATATATTAGGCAGCAACTGAACATTCTGTCCTCAAAGTTGATGTGTTAGAAGCTTGAAAAATTGGCAAGTGTAAGGATCTGAGCAACTCTGACAAGGGACAATATGTGATGGCTAGATGACTGGTTCAGAGCATCTCCAAAACTGCAGAGCTTGCTGGGTGTTCCTGGTCTGTAGTGGCCAGTACTTATCAAAAGTGGTCCAAGGAAGCAGTGAACCGGCAACAAGGGTCAAGGGCGGCCAAGGCTCATTGTAGCATGTGGGGAGCGAAGGCTGGTCCTTGTGGTCCAATCCATCAGACGAGCTCCTGTAACTCAAATTGCTGAAAAAATGTATGCTGGTACTGATAGAAAGGTGTCAGAACACACAGGTTGTTGTGTATGATGCTGTGTAGCCTCTGACCAGTCAGGGTGCCCATGCTGACCCCTGTACACTGCCAAATGTGCCTACAATGGGCATGTGAGCATCTGAACTGGACCATGGAGCAATGGATGAAGGTGACCTGATCCTTTTACATCACATGGATGGCCGATTGCATGTGCGTTGATTACCCAGAGATCACATGGCACCAGGATGCACTATGGGAAGGAGGCAAGCAGGCGGAGTGATGCCTTGGGCAATGTTCTGCTGGGAAATCTTGGGTCCTGCCATTCATGTGGATGTTACTTTGACACGTACCACCTACCTAAGCATTGTTGCAGACCATGTGCACCCTTTCATGGCAACGGTATTCCCTGATGGCATTGGCCTCTTTCAGCAGGATAAAACGCCCTGCCACAAAGCAAAACATTTTCAGGGATGGTTTGAGGAACGCAACAAGTTCAAGCTGTTCACTTGGCCTCCAAATTCCCCAGATCTCAATCCAATCAAGCATCAGTGGGATGTGTTGGACACCAATCCGATCCTTGGAGGCCCCACCTCGCAACTTACAGGACTTAAAGGATCTGCTGCTAACGTCTTGGTGCCAGATACCACAGCACACCTTCAGCAATCTAGTGAAGTCCATGCTTCGACCGGTCAGGGCTGTTTTGGTGGCAAAAGGAGGACCTACACAATATTAGGCAGGTTGTCATAATGTTATGGCTGATCGGTGTATATTTGATTATGGTTAAGTAATTTGGTATGTTCATGTTCTGACCAGCAGGGGAGCCCTGGTAATGCTGGACATCAGGTAGCATTCTATCTATCTACACTATATCTATAATCTGAAGTATATGTACAGTTTCTCTGCCCTGAGCAGTTCAAATGAGAGATGTGTGAAATGACGCCTGTGTCGACAGCTTTTTTCCTCCTCCGCTTTCTTTCTCTGTTGCGCTCTCTGATTCCCCCTCTTTTTCTCTCCTCCCCCTCTCTCTTCCTGACTTTCTCTTTCCTTTGTCATTCTCTTTCCTCTGTCTCTGTCTCTCGTCTTACTCTCTCTTGCTCTCTCTGCTCCTCATCATTTATGTTGCTCTCCTCTTTCTCAAAATCTCTCACCTCCCCCTACTCTTGCTCCTCTCTTTCCCTTCCTGCCAACCAACTGTCAAGTCCTTTCTGCCAGGGAGGTGTGGTTTACCCTGGGTCCAGGGTAGCTGTGGGGGCGGAGCCTGCCTGTGGTTACCAAACCCATGATTAGTTTCACTCTGCCTGAACACTGGCACCACCGTCTGCTTTCACTGGCATCAACACACTTCTTTTGTCTACTCATCTGTAACCCAAATAACATGGAGATGAGAGGAGTTAGTGTTGTTTAATGTATTTGGCTGAGATTTTAACGGTCCTAACTGACAGACATTTGGATGGACCAGTCAAAGACAGTTATGAATGCATTGTTATCTGCTCTACCTCTCTAAATCTGTCTTTGCATGCCTCCTCTCTAGCAAAATGTTCTACTAAATAATTTGCCTCACAAGTGTAAGAAAACAGTGGCTTAAATGCTTAGACAAAACCCCATAAAAGAGCACTGCTCAGAATATTTTGAATTACAGATAATTCCATTGAATAGATCTGAAATTTGTTGTCTCCTCTACACTTTATGGGAATTATCAATATGATTTTTTTGTCAAGAAATTAATGTCTTGTGTACATAATGACTCTCTCAACCCCTATGTCCTCACCAAAGAATTGTGCACAATATACTAAATTAATTATTTTAGAGGGATGTTGCGTGTTCAGGGTTGTGAGAGAAAGACCAGTGCTGTTTTAATTATGACACTACCCAGAATGCCTTGTGGTCTGTGCAGCAGTGCAGCAGTGACATCACTGTCATGGTGTGACTGTATTTATCATTACAGATTTTGAATAGTTTACCTACCACATTGATATATTATCACGATAGAACTATAACCCTGATCAACTTTGCCATTATATAACTGTGTAATTACTAAAGCACCGCTTTCGTGTGTAATTCACAATTATCTGAAATATCATTTTTGAGTCAAGTGTGAGTTTTTATTCTCATTTTCAGCATTGCCTTCGGGAGCAATTAGCATTAACTGCCATGCTCACTTATTCGCAGAACTAGCAACCTTTTGGATGCTGGTCAGATGCTCTAAAAGCTATAGACTGTTTCCCCTGACATCCCCATCGATGTATGTGCATGTACACGCTGCTGAGTGTGTGTGAATTATTATTAGTTGTAGTAATAGTAGGCCTGTGACTTAGTAAAGTATGAACGTTGCATTAAATTACAAAGGGGGAAACTATATATATATATATATTTAGCATTATAGCCGAAGCATTAACAGAATCTAATCCGTTGGCATATGTACGTGTACCACTTATTATTCTCATGTAAACATTTTAATACTAACTCCTAATTATGGGCTATCCCTAGAGGGATTAGGCTACAGCTTAATCCTGTCCCTGTAGCGGTGGATCCAGACAGATTATGGCTGTGTTGTCTCTCACCAGAGTCCCTTCAGGCCACAACACAATAGTTCTGTACCCGCTAACGTCTTATTCACTCTCGGTCGAGTAAAGGCCTTGGAATAGAGAGTTTAATGGACATGTTGCCGAACGAGCCCTTCAGGTAGCTGGGAATCTCTTGCAACAGCAATGACTGAAAACTGTAAATTCTTGATAGCTAAAACATCGCCCTTAATGTTTTTTTATTCAGCATGAGGCGAGTTTTGTGAAAATACAAACACATAAAGAACCAGTGCCATAACGACACACACACATATATATATATATATATATATATATATATATATA